>JAIUZE010012844.1:0-50078 GCA_022085475.1 Heliosperma pusillum | reverse complement strand
TTTCTTCATCTATGAATGATCTCGTCCTTATAGTATTATGCCCTCTTCCTTCTATCTAGGTGCTTCTTTCTCTTCCAACCTTTTTGCATCTTGAAAATTTCTCTTGATAGTTCCTCCATCTTACCATTGGTATCCTTACCTCCCTCTGGTAACATTTTATGGATGTCATACCCATTTGTTTGAGGTATATTATACTTAGTCGGAAGAACTTTGAATTTTGTGGAATATGAGGGTTAGTTAGAATGAACTTGTGATTCGAGGAAATAGTATAGATCTAATTTCACCCTATGGTGGTGAGAGTGGGTATCCTTGAGGAAAGTGTGGTAAGGTATGTCTAATGATTTTAATGCTTGAAGCTTGTCATGACTTGTGTGTAAATAGTTCATGATATTCGAAGGTGTAAAGTCGAATGAGTTGGCTATTACTTCTTAACTCATTGGTAAGTTAGTCTTTTGGAATTAGAAGTTAGTATTGGTTTGAAGACCATGCTTATGATATGTCTATTTTGGAGTAAAGAAGAAGTTTCGAATATGATGCCTAACCATCCTATTAAGCTAGTTCCGTGTTTAGATGATTATAAGGATTTGAGGATAAACTTAGGAGGAAAGTCTCTTAGTGGTTTTAGACTATGAAAACTTGAAGTTGCAATATCATTTCTTTTGAGGATCGAATTAAGCATAATGGTGATTGGTTGTTGTGGTTAAGGATTTTAGTGGTTCTTTAAATGTTACTTGGAAAAATTTGTTGTCGTTAAATGTTGGACCCTAACGAGAATAAATACTTTGAGGAATTAAGATTTGGATGACACAACTTGAGGAATATCGTCATAAGCAAAAACTGATGTATTGAGAGTTTGGAAGAGATAAATAAATTGATTTACGGTTGCATTGTTCTATGTTAGGCAAAAGTTAAGTGAAATAATATTTGTGTGACTAATCTCTTTGAGGTTTTGTGATTCAACTTTTGAGGATGAGAAGGGGCATGGTTAATAATTTAGGGTAATGAATTTTTGAATAAATTGGATTAAAGGATTTCATAGTAAGTCCTTTACTTTGAGGTTGTTAACGGTCTTGTTTCTCTAATTATAAATATTTTGGTGGTGGTTTCCAATAAGGGTTTTGATGGAGCTAAGAAGATTAGAGTCCGTAATGAATCTTTCATGGGTTGTTAGCTATGGAGTTTACCGTACCGATGGACCTTAGAAGATTTTAATTGAATTTGAATAATTGGGAGTTGTTACTCGATGTGTCATGCTTATGAAATATTTTTGGTAGAAATCGGATGATTGAAAATGTGGAGAGTATATTACACTCTTTTGAGGATTAGTTTGCTTGTACAGTTAGTGTGGTCAGGTTGCGATCGACATTCGAATTGTTTTTGTGAATCATTCCTCTCTTTTCTCTCTGTCTATTTGATTTATTCTTTCGAATATTCCGTTCCTTCGATCGATTATCATCTCTTATAGATAAATTACTAGAAGCTTTAGTTAGAAATTTTAGGCATAGATAGTAGAGTTATTGGCGTTATTTTAGAATTTTTGAACTAAAAGCTTTTGGAAATGTTTGATGATTTCAAATAGTTTTACCGTCAAGGAGTGTTGAGACTTGTTATTGGAGACGTTCGATAACTAGTTTTTTCATTTATTGATGCGAAAATGTATCTTTTAAATCTTTGATTTGGACGACGAGGTTTTTGACGGCCGACGAGAACCTTCCGTTTCATTGATAAGACCCTGTATTTTTATTACAAGGATATTCTTAACAGTTTTGAATTGACCTACATATATGTTACTTTCCTTCTTCTAAGGTTCGAGGACGAAACTTTTTAAAAGGAGGGGTGATTGTAACAACCCGAAAAGTACCCAATTTTTCTAGTAAAAATATTTACTAACACTTTTCAGCAGACTTAAGTTTTTAAAATAGAATTTATTGTTTCGAGTCGTATTTTGAAATTCCGCGTTCGTATTTGGAATTTCTGAGAGATTTCATGGAAAGACCGTTTTTAGTCATCTTTGACTTTTCTTGACTTTTAAGTCGTCTTTGACGTTTCTTGACTTTTTAAAGTCGTCATTGACTTTTCTTGACTTTTAAGTCGTCATAAACTTTTCTTGACTTTTAAGTCATCTTTGACTTTTCTTGACTTTTAAGTCGACTTGGACTTTCGTTGACGTTTTCCGACTCACCTCGTAATTTTAAAGACCGAAATTTTATTTTGAAAAATAATAAATTTAATTTATTTTTATTAAGATTTATTTGAATTTATGATAATTTAATATAATTATTTTGAATTTATTCGGAATTAAAGAATAACTTTTATGATTTAACCCCAAACGTCATTTAACTATTTCCGGGTCAACTTAAGTCCCGAAACCCGACTTTGACATGAGTCATACGCCCCATGTCACTTTTTTTCCACTCATATTAGATCTTTTAATTAATATGATTAAACTAATAAAAATATCTAAGATATTTGTAACTTTATCGGTATGTCAACTTAAACTCCGCAAATCGCGTAAAAACAGACCCGATTCCGCTCCATTTCACACGTCTCTTTTTCCCCTCTTAAGCCTTGATATTTTCTTTCTTTTCATTACTCACCACAAACTTTTCATTTTTACAATACAATCAATTAAGATCTAATTAACGTCGTCATCGTTCTTCATTCGTTCTTCGTTCGTTTTCATTTGTGCTTCGTCGTTCTTGGCAGCAAAATATCATAAAACCTTAATTTCTAAGTAAATCCGTCCTAACTGATATTTCTAGAATCTCCTCTTCGCTCTCCATCTTCAAGTACGGTTTATTTTCAATTCCGGCAAAATCGTTTTCAACACTTTAATTATGGAAAATCAAGTTTTTAATTCTAATAATGTTTGTCTTGTCATTTCTTATAGGGGAAGATTTTGAAGACGAGTTTGGTGACTCGTATATTTTAGGAGAAGATTAGAAGACGGGTTTCTTATTTTTATTTACTTCTTATTTGGGTTGCTACCTTTATTTTGCTAGCTACGTAACGATTCCGAGTTACTCGACGTGGACTATTAATGTACATAGGCTTTTGTTGCTTTATTTTGGTTTCGTCTTTGTGTGGATCATTGTTTATTACGGATTTAAGGATTTTTTAGTAGGAAACATGTTAAGTAGTGGTTATTAGGTGTTTTATGAATTATAACATGTGGTTGTTCTTGATGGAATTGGATGATTTTTCTAATAATGATTTTTGTATGTGGATGGTAAATTGGTGTTAAAATGGTTGTTATAATTAAACATGTTAGAAATAATTTTGGTGTGACTGATGGTGGTGGCCGGAATGGGTGGCTGTGAACCGGACCAACCAGCCGGTTCAGGGCCGGTTCAGGCCCGGTCCAGGCCGGCAGGGTCTGGGTTGGTCAAGGGTGGTGTTCGGGTTTTGGTCTTCTTTGGGTTGTGTCGAGTTGGTTGATTGTTATGTGGTTGTTATGACGGGTTTTAAATATGTTAAGCATGCGGGAAATATTAGGAAACGATTTTTAGTAAAGTCGATAAAAATAGCCAAAACAGCCCAAATCAGCCGTGGGCCCAGTCCAGACCCATGTTAGGTCCGGCCCAAAAATCAGCCCATGAGCCCTCACTTTGGACTTGTCACGGTTTTTGAGTTTAATGTTAATTTATCGTGTTTTGTAATATTTCGCAAGTGGGAAATGTTAATAAGTAAAATATTTAATTAAAAAGGTTTTTCATAAATTATTATTTCTCACATGTTAGAAATTATAAGACGAGATCGTAGTTTAATTAGATATCATTTAAGTCAAGCGGGGTTTACGTAAGATTTAATAATTCACAGGTTAGAAGTTTTAATAAAATAACATGTATTGAATATGTTGATTTTATGTCTATGTGATAAAGACTCTGTTGCTAGCCGGTTTGATCCAACGGGTTTGGTCAAACTAAGATCTAGTCAGCCCCGATTTGACTGATGACCCGTCGCGGGACTCGGGTCGGGGATTTGTCTTCAAGTGAGGTTGTATTTAACTATGAATTAGCCTTAGTAGATATGAGGCGATATGATATTTGATTATTATTGATATGCAATTAGTCACATGATAGGATGTTTTTCCCGTGACTGTTTTATTATATGGTTGGTGTCGTGTTGACTAAGTACCCATAGAGAATTAGGAGTATATGGCGTCTTGACCATTCTAATTCTAAATGAGTATCTTGGACCATGACATTGATAGGCCCGTACTATCTTTAACGAGTATATAGTTCATGGTTAATAGCTTTTGTGTCACGGCCTGGGGGGCTTATCTACAAGTCGGGGCATGGCATCCTAAGAGTTCCGCTTTGGGAAGGGAGCCAGCTTAAGTACTAGCCATCTCTGCTTAGGGGGTCGCCTAGTAGAGTTTCTCATAGACGGTTATGTCATGGGACGGGGAATGGAATAGCTGTTGTCGCTAGGTCTGATCAGTCTAGGACTAGGATGTTTTCCTACCTTGTGTTATAGCCTCGAGTTACAGAAGTCGACTATTGACTGTGCTAAGAACTTATGCCTGTTTGTAGAAGTATTTGTCTTTCATGTTTGTATGATTCTATGAGTTCTAGAAGGTGAGATGCACGCCGGCTAGGATTGATAGAGTTTGGATTACCGATTGTTAACTGATTCACATGATTACGTGTTGATTAGGGTTTGAGTGTATCAGGGCCATGTTACAGGGTAACCGCTGAGCCAGCATACCAGCTTCCATACCTCGTGTTATATTTTATTACCGGTTTCACATGATAGCTTTCATATGATAGGTTATATGTTAGTTAATTGTTTCATAACATGAAAAGCATATCATATATGTTTAAGTTTTGTATTTTCCATATACATTGCTTTTATGTTATTCATGTTTCCTTAAACTCGACATTTCGTGGCTGGGAGAACTCGGAGTTACTCCCCACTGACTGTGGCTTCCGTGTTTATATTTAATGCGGTCGAACAGGTGGTGATGCATATTTTGGGTACATGGACGAGCTAGCGAGCGAAGTATTTACCTTGGACCTATATTCGGTTCATAGGTTGTATATTATTAGACACTCTTTTATTTCCGTATTTATACGGGAGATATGTCTCCCGTCTTGTATATTTCTTTTGTATAATGATATTCCGTTTTGTAATGACCTTTTTATTTATGACACCTTCGTATTGTATTCTCATATTTCTTTTATGTATTTAAATAATTTTTTTTTTTTTCTCTTTCCGCAAATTTGAGGGTGTCACATTTATAAAATAAAGCATTCTGTAGAAGGACAACCAGATACATACAAGGCACGACTAGTGGCAAAGGGTTTCACACAAGTGCAAGGATTGCACTATGATGAAATTTTTGCACCCGTAGTTATGCTGCGTTCCATTCGGATAATCTTAGCGATTGCGGCTTTTCATGACTATGAAATTTGGCAAATGGTTGTGAAAACCGCCTTCTTAAACGGTTATTTGGAGAAGGAGTTGTACATGGTACAAACCGAAGGTTTCATTGATCCTAAAAATCCTAAGAAGGTATGCAAGCTTAAGCGTTCCATTTATGGACTTAAGCAAGCTTCTCGGAGTTGGCATCATCGTTTCGACCAAGTGATAAAAGAGAATGGATTTACTCGATCGGTCGAGAAACACATGGCTTATATATAAAAGTCGAGTGGGAGCAAGAGTGTCTTCCTAATATTGTATGTTGATGACATACTCTTGATTGGAAATGACATACCTCTCTTAACTTCGGTAAAAGTTTGGTTAAAGAACCATTTCCAGATGAAAGATCTGGGTGAAGCACAAAGAATTTTGGGGATCCGTATCTACAGAGATAGATCACGATGGATGTTATCCCTCAGTCAGGAGTCTTATATAGATAAGATTCTTGAGAGGTTCAGCATGACCAACTCCAAGAAAGGGAACCTTCCAATGGTCTCTGGGATGCATTTGAGTAAAGCTCAGGCACCAAAGACATCGGAAGAGGTCAAGCGCATGAGTCGGATTCCTTATGCATCAGCTATAGGATCGATCATGTATGCCATGATATGCACACGTCCAGACGTGGCATATGCATTGAGTATGACGAGTCGATACCAAGGCAATCCAGGTGAACCACACTGGATGGCTGTTAAGAATATCCTTAAGTACCTACGGAGGACTAAAGATTGGGTATTGACTTATGGAGGTGACACTGAGCTATGCGCAATCGGTTACGCAGATGCTAGCTTCCAAACGGATCGAGATGACTCGAAATCTCAGTCTGGATTCGTTTTACTCTTAATGGCGCTGCGGTCAGCTGGAAAAGCTCCAAACAAAGTGTTTGGGAGTATTTTTATAGCAAGATTCTACGACTGGAGTCATGAGATATGATAAGCATGAAGGGCACGTTATTTCCATGGGAATCAAACTTGTTCCTGAGTTGTATTAGTTGTTTTATTTGGATTAGACACTGTATCTTTTTCATAAAACTATCTATGAAATCATCGTTTTGTTTTATATTTTGTTTTTCATGTGGGTTGTACTGACAACATTGAACACCACAAAGTGAACTGAATTACATTATATTTGTTTTGGTCCGTAATCGCCTACATGAGCTGATAACTCTGGTAATTATTATGTGCAGTCGATTGATGGTGGGTTCAACGAGCCATAAGTCAAATAGTTGACTGATCGATCACATATGCGAGTTATAAGGATACCTCGCAGGACATTTTTGTGACAACGTTATGGAGTCCTAAATGTTTCAGAACATTAGGTGCCAGGTCGTGGATAGGACATCCATAGTGTTCCTAGAGTCGATTCTTTTGACTATCGACTGTCTCTTGAGATTAAGGCAGTTTTTGGGTGACTTTGGTTTCTTTCTCAGGGTCGACCGTAACAGGAGGCTAAGTAGATTTTTACTGGGTCATTTCATACTGCGCTTGTATCTGCAAGATTCGAGTTGAAGAAAATATCCAACCTTTATCAGGTTATGTTATTTCTCAGGGCCACTCGAGGAGCTGTAACTGAAAGGCATGGCCATGCTCGAATAAAGATTCGTTTATCAGTTAAGTTACTCTCTAGTCGGGGAAACCACTCTTGATACTGATCACTTGTAAACTACGACCTTTGTGAATACGGACTTTGCAAATTGGTTTAAATTGAGTGGGAGAAATTTATTATGGATATGAGAATCGGTTATCGCACATACACTTGTACGGACAAGTGGGAGATTGTTGGAGCCAGTGTCCTCCACAGTTAGTGCAATAAAATAAATAAATCTCTGTAGGTTCACAGGGTATACTTTGTATAATAATTAGTTGATTAACGTTTATCAATAACGGTTGGCTTGCTAGATAAGTTTGACGTTATTGTCATACAGATGGCGGTGATCAACTGGTCCCTAAACGTCACACCTATAGGATGTGTTTGAGAGATGTGATTATTTGAGAAAATAATCATATTGATGCCCTAATATATGACTAAAAGGTTAGTAAGTGTATTTGACTAAAAGGTTAGTCAATGTGATGATGAGACGATTATTTAATAACGATTAAATAAAGTTAGCTGAGACGAATTAACTGTAATTCGTAAATTGGATATATAATGTAAGCTAATTAAACATAAACCGTTATAATTAATTGGCAAATTATAAATATACGGATATTTATAATTAATGATGTACTATAATGTCGGTCCATGTAAAACGACGATTATAAGATATTACATTATATTCGAAGCTAAAATGACCAAAAACGAATGTATCCAGATACACTCGGTTTTTAGTCAATGGGTAGTTATTTTGAAGAGACCAAATCTCCTCATATAAAAACCAAAATGTGCCGTGAGAAAGAGGAGGTGAATTGGAGTTGATAATTCTAAAACCTAATTTCTATTCTCAAGGGAGCCTCCATCTAAACATCTCACAAAGACAAAAGTTAACAGTAACTTTTGACAAAAATCACAAAACAAAAGTTAACAGTAACTTTAGTTCTCTTTCTAGCAAAGGAGAAGGGTATATCTCATACAATCTTGGATGCAACGATTAGGAGGATATCTACTTTGATATCTCTGTTCTTTACGCCAATTGCTAGGACCGGAGGTTGATTTCTAAATCTCTACTCTTATTCATGTTTTCGTTTATGACTAGCATTATCAAATTATTACTATTTCGTTATAATCCTATAATAATTGTATTGTGGTAATACCGATTTCCCACAGACCTCCTATGTATTTCAATGCCTCATGATCAGAGTGTAGGACAAAAGGCTTGGGCTTGAGGTAATGACTCCAATGCCTTCGAGCTCTGACAAGAGCATAGAACTCTTTATCATATGTAGAATAGTTCACCTGAGGATAGGTGCACTGCACAAGAGTTTCTTCATGTGTTTGAAAGCCTGCAAAGCATTCTCAGTCCAAGTGAACTCTCCTTTCTTCATACATTCAGTGAGGGGTGCTGCAATGGTGCTGAAATTCTTAATGAATCTTCTGTAGAAGGATGCTAAACCATGAAAACCTCTTACTTCTGTGATATTCCTAGGGACAGGCCAAGACTGAACAGCAATGAACTTGTCTTGATCAACTAAAATGCCTCTACCAGATACCACATATCCTAGAAACTTGACTTCCTCAGTCATAAAGGTGCATTTCTCAAGCTTCCCAAAGAGCTTACTCTCCTTAAGTATTTCAAACACAGTCTCAAGATGCCTCAAATGATCATCCTTGCTCTTGCTGTAGATGAGGATATCTTCAAAGTATACCACCACAAATCTCCATAGGCAAGGCCTAAGCACTTCTTTTATTAATCTCATGAAGGTACTTGGGGCATTTGACAGGCCAAAGGGCATGACAAGCCACTCATAAAGGCCATGCTTTGTTTTGAAGGCTGTCTTCCACTCATCTCCTTCCCTGATCCTCAATTGATGGTAACATTGCCTCAAATCAATCTTAGAAAAGATCCTTGAACCACTCAGCTCATCCAACATGTCATCAAGTCTAGGTATAGGGAACCTGTACTTGACTGTGATGTTATTGATAGCCCTGCTATCTATGCACATCCTCCAAGTCCCATCCTTCTTAGGAACCAATAATGCAGGCACAGCACATGGACTTAATGACTCCCTTACAAACCCTTTACTCATAAACTCTCCAACTTGTTTCTGCAGCTCTTGTGTAGCCTTAGGATCACACCTATATGCTGGTCTATTAGGTAGTACAGACCCTGGCACAAGGTCTATCTGATGTTCAATTCCTCTTAAAGGGGGTAAGCCATCAGGAAGTTCCTCTGGGAACACTTCCTTGAACTGATCAATGAGGGGCTTAACTTCTGCAGGGATTACCTTAGACTCCCCTTCCTGAACTTCCTTTGATAGCAGCATCAATATAGGTTGCTCTTCAATACATTCTTTGACCATTGCTGATTCAGATAGGAACAAGACTCCACTAAAATCTTCAGCCATACTAGGACTCCCATAACTCTTCTGATGAGGTGGCAAAGGGGCTAATGTCACTTTCCTGCTCCCATGCTTGAAGGAATAGGTGTTGCTTCTTCCTTGGTGTATGGAGCTTTTATCAAACTCCCATGGACTTCCTAATAATAAGTGACATGCATCCATTGGAACCACATCACGTAACACTTTATCTTTGTACACACTTCCAATGGAGAATGGGACCATACATTGCTTGTCCACCTTAACCTCTGCTCCCTTACTCAGCCATCTCAACTTATAGGGGTGAGGGTGCTCTTGAGTGCTTAACTTTAGCTTGTCAACCATAGTAACAGAGGCCACATTGGTACAACTACCTCCATCTATAATAAGGTTACAAACCCTCCCTTGTATGGTACATCTGCTCCTGAAAATGAGGGACCTTTGATCCTCCTCCAAAGGTATCTGTTGTGAGTGCATTACCCTCCATAGAACCAAGCTGTGGCCTGTGTCAGGGAGTGCCACTATTGCCTCCTGACTAGGCTCTTCCTCCTCACTCACCACTTCTTCAACCTCAGGCTCATCCCTCTCATACTCAACTAGACCTTCCTTTTCCCAAGTCTCAACCTCCATTATAGTTAGGGTCTTCTTAGAAGGGCAATCCTTCCTGAAATGTCCATAGCCTTGACATTGGAAGCACCTAATTCTATTCTCAGTCAATGAAGTGCTTGGCTTCTGACCCATGATGCCCTTTCCCTTGTCTAAGGTAGGTGGGGGTGCTGTCTTAGGGGTATCCATGGTCCTCAATCCACTGTAAGGCCTGGTTTGAAAAGGCCTAACAGGTTTTGGGGTAACAGACTTAGTCTTCCCTATCTTTTCAATTCTCAGAGATAAGTTAACAACATCATCAAATGACCACAGAGGTTGCATTATAACCTTGTTAGCAATGCTCCTATCTAGACCCTCTAAGTACCTAGCAATCCTTTGCTCAGGTTTCTCATTTATATCACACTGCAAGGTGAGCTGTTCAAACTCTCTCAGATAAGATTCAACAGGTTTGTCTCCTTGTTTCAACTTAGACAACTTAATAAACAGATCCTGGGTGTAATCCTTAGCAACAAATTTATCTAACAGTTTCTTTTTCAGTTTGGTCCAGGATTTGATGGGTTCTTTTCCTTCCCTAGCCCTTAACCCTTTCATGGTTTCATACCAAAGAGAAGCATACCCTTTCAGTTTAAGGATGGCTACTTTAAAAGACTTAGAATCATTATATCCTTTGTACTCAAAGATTCTTTCTACTTCTCTTAACCATTCTAACAAATCATCAGGATTAAGACTACCAGAAAACTCAGGGATGTCTACCTTAAGATGCTTATCTATGTGCCTGTGGATGGAAGCCCTGCTCCTTGTTGAGTCATCTGAGTCTGGATACTCTTCATCATCAGGTGGCCTTTCTCTGCCTCCTCCTTGGCCTCTTCCACGTCCTCTGCCTCTTTCTCTAGCAAACAACTGGTTGCCTATTACCTGATCCAGGGCTCTGGTTAGGGTGGTTACAATCCCAGCCAGGTCCTCCATCCTTGCTTCTACTCCTGCCAGTCTCTCTTCACTCATTGTGCTATTTTTGTGTTTTTAAATGTAGTTAGGGAAAATGAACTCACTAAGACTCTCAACCAAAGCTCTGATAACCAATTTGGAGTATAAACTACTAAGGCTTCTGAGTTTAAGAGGACTTTAACTAAGCTTACTTAAACTGAAAACAAACACAGACAGAAATGGAGGCTGTTTTAGAGAGAAAGGTTTGTATTAGCCAGGGTTCACAGGATATGACTTAGAGAAACTCCCCTACAGCAAAGCACAAGAGAAGGGACTCAAAGACTAGTTCTGAGACAGGTTTAAAGTGTTATAGCAAAGCACAAACACCCTAGACTAGACTCAATCAACAAGCAAGCTAATCACAGCAAGACACAGATTTAACTTGACTCACAAAGCAAGACACTGATCAGACATCTTGAAGATGTATCAGGCTTGACTCAAACTACAGCTCTTAGCACAAGTTTGAAAGGTTTGAGGGATTTCTCAAAGTTAATTCATTCATAAAGTCTGATTAAAACAACATACAAAGACCTCCTTATATAGGGAGGCTGACATCTTGTGAACCATTGGATGTATAGATCATCCAAGGGCCAGCTTAGGATCTAAACTACTACAACAGACACTAACTAAGAGCCTCACAATAGGACGAGCTCAACAACTATAAAGTACAGACACAAGACACAAACAGACTGAACAAAAAGCAATAAAGTAGTTTTTGGAGTTTTCCTGAAATGGAAATCTGTTGCTCTGGTTGTCTTGCTACCTTGCCTGGATGTCTTTTTGCTCCTTGGGACTCTATACTCTTATTAGGACTTAGATAAACCTGCCTTGGATGAGGACAAGTTGACTTAAGCAAAAGGAAAGCCACAATCTGAACTTGTACCTTCTCTGCTTTAATGTTCATTGGACTCTAACTTAGGCTGCTTGTTACTTGAGTTTTTGCTAGACTTCAAAAGGGATTATCCTGGACAAACTTGTTGATTAGGGGGTTGGATTGATGGTAGGCCATGGTGGGGGTGGCTGGGATGCTCTGGTGTACCTCCTTGGTGCTGGGTTTGCTGAATGGTCTGCCTGGTTCTGACTGATATTGTTTCTGTTTTGTGTGGGTAATGTAGACTGTATTGGACCTTGGCATGGCTTGGCAAGCCCTGGACTACCTTCCTCAATATCTTGGCTTGGTTTGGCTTGAAGTTGGCTTGCCATGACTTGTTGTTTAGACCTTGTGACTCGAGCTTCCATCTGAGGGGGTCTTGGGGTCAGACTTGTCTTGCTTGTGGCTTGATCATCAAGGCCCATTGGGTGAGCTCCTGCTGCAGCACGCTTGGTGGAAAAGTACTTGGCTATAATTCTTGGATTTAAAAATATGATCTTATATCAGAGTATCGGAGACTTGGTTGAGGTAGTAAGTCGTCGTGATTGATTAAACCATGTTACTTAAGGATTATGGACATGAGTGGAATCTGATTAGATAGGCTATGTCGGTAATGCCTTATTATGTTGATAATGACGTTTTGTTCGGTGTTCTACCTTGTGGGCCATAGGAGTTGAAAAGAGATTAGTACGAAGAATTCCTTGTTAGTTCTTCGGTTTTGAAACCTTTGGGAATGTGTCAAATTTTGGAGTTGAGAGAATGTTACTATGCTTGAGTTGCAATTCCGCAATTGGGAATCCGTGTTATATGAAAGGATAGATGAATTGAGTTGTAATCGATTTGTCGAATTTAGGCGTACCTCACTTTGATAATTTGTGGTACGAGGGTCCCTTGTAAGAGACCTTTGTTGTTGGGATGAGTTGCTTTGCTATCACCCCAAGTCTGAAAGGAGAAATTTTGTGGATTTAAGCCTTAAACCTTTACTCGTACCATTATCTGTTTCCATTTCCATCCTTGCAAGTTTTTGTCAAAATTGATCTTTAAGAGATTGCATGCTCATATCTTATTTCTTACTCGGATATCTTCATAACTCTACTATCTGCTTTAACTTTTCCTTGACCTCGTTATTTTCAGCGCTCCTCTCTTGTAATCTCGTGCCTTATTTATTCTTGTGTTCTCCTTGAGATTCCTTGTCGTTTCCTATCTCGTTGCTCCTTCATCTTTTCTCTAGTGGATTGGATATTCCGTTTGTAAGGCTCAGAGAATAAGTGTGATGTAATTTGGGATTCTTTAGCTAAAATATGTGTCCTTGGATTGAGCAAATTTCATGTTGTATTTCATCATGGGAAATAGGACTTAAGCTCTAGGATGAATCCTAATAGTGATAATGTATCCTCTCTTAGTGGTTTTAGATTTGGAGCTTGATATTGTAGTGTTATTTTGAGAATTGAGTTGAACATGATAATAGTTCGTTGTTGTTGGGTATTATAACGGTTGCTTGAGATATCATTTGGGAATTAGATGTCTCTAATTGGTGGATTTTAAAAGAGACTTTGCTTTAGGGAAAGCAAGCCGGTAACCAAAGTTTGAGGAGTATTGTCATAAATGAAAATCGATTCATTTTGAGTTTTAGATGAATTAGATGATTTGAATGGTTGTCTGATTGCCAAGTGATTGGTCATTTATGGTTTGGAATTAGTAATTTTCTTTTATTCTTAAGGAATCATAGTTTGAGATTGAGAAATGTTCATTGCAAGCTTTTGATAGTGAGTGCTCAGTTGTTATGGATTATAGAGATAGAATGGTGAACCCATTTATCTTGAGAATTAGCAACCATTATAGTTTGCTAATGTGACTATTTATATTTGAGGCTTCAACGAATATTTTCATAAGTGAAGATAGTTGTATCTCGAGTTATAGTTGAGCTAACTAATTTGATTAATGGTCGCATTGCCATGTGTTTGGCAAAATATTAGTGATTTGGGATCTGTGCCCGACCTTTCTGGAGGTATTGTGTTTTAACTTTTGAGGATGAGGAGTTCATTGTAAATTTAGGATAATGAGTTTGAAGTAAATTGAATCAAGGATTTTCATGGTAAGCCTCCTTTACCTTGTGATTGTTAGCGATCATGTTTCCCTAGATAAATATTTTGTTGGTGGTTTCTAGTAAGAGTTTTGATGAAACTAAGAAGATTAGAGGACGTAATGAATCTTACATGTGGATTGTTAGTTGTGGAGTCTACCGTGCCGATGGACTTTAGTGGATACTAAATGGATCTGAATAATTAGGTTATTGGCTTGAAATCTCGTGATTATGGAATATTTTTGTAGGATTTCTAATGATTGAAAATGTTGAGGTTTAACTTGGGTAAATTACATCCTCTTGAGGATTAGAGTATTAGTAGAGTTAGTACTATCGAATTCTTATAGATCTTCCTGCCGACTTTATCGTAATCTTCCTATCCCTAAGAGTTCGATTTGTTTCGTTTTTGCGTGTTTTGTATATATTTTGTTATCGTGATTTGTGAACTTGATGCTCGAGTCGCTCTATGTACGTGTAATGTCTTGTTATTCGATTTTATCTTTGAGAAAACCTTCAAATTTCTATATTGTATTTCTAATCTAACGTTTCAAAGAAGTCTAAAGATGGTTTCTGTACCCTCCTTTTGGAGAAAATGGATTTCTTTTGCTTTTATATTTGGATTTTGCGTTTGGTTGGATGTTTGGACTTGTTATTGGAGACGTCTGGTGACTAGTCCTGCACTTACTAACGCTTGTTTTGATTTAGAATTTCGCTAATTCGTCATTGATTTGATTTGGATAACTAGAGTACTCGTTCGCGACGGGCACTCTTGTGATTCGTAAATAATGTTTCGCACTTATGAAAAGTTTCCTTAAACCATTTTCGAGATGAACCTCGTTTCATAAATATTTCCCTTATAAAAGTTTTCGTATTAATTTTGAAAACCGATTCTTGTCCTTGATATTTTTGTTTTCTACTCTCAAGTTTTGAGGACGAAACTTTTCAAAAGGTGGGGTGATTGTAACACCCGCAAATGTACCCTATTTTTATAGTAAAAATATTATACGGATACTTTTCAGCAAATTTTAGTTTTAGTCTAGAATTTAATTTCCCGTGTCTATTTTAGAAAATTCGAGTTCGTTTTCGGACTTTACTCGGGATTCCGAGTGGGTTACGCCTTAAGGCGCTTATGGGCTTTTCCCATATTTTTTCCACTCACCCTCCTTATATCCCCCTCATAAACCCTAACTCCTTCCTTCATTTCCACTTACTCCCTCTTCCTCATCAAACCACCAAAACCTAAGTTTCCATTTTTGATCAAGCTCAAGATCGTCACTACTCCTTCGTTACTTGCTCAATTCCGCTAATTTTTGTCTTAATCTTTCCCTCTCATCGTCCTCTATCTTAATTGGTAATAAAATTACCGTCTTTCTCACTTTTCAATTTATCCGTCTTTCTCAAAGGTGAATTATATTCATCTTTTATTATCTAATTGTAGTGGGAGACTTTCTAGACCCCGACAAGGATTACTATCTAGTGGAGGGAGACTTAGAAATCGATTAAAGACGCATAAAGGTAACGGTGAAGGGTTACTCGATATCATTTACGTGTTTTAATGTGTTTTCTATGTTAGAAATCGTATTTTAGAATAAGGTTAGTAATCATAGGAATTTTGTTGTTGATGATGGTTGTTGTTAGTTGATAATTGATATGAGAATTGATGGTTTGTGATGATAAATGATGATTGTTGTATGTTGAACCTTAGTGAAAATTGGGATTTTCGTGTTTAAAGGAATGCGTGCCTGAGACAGGACGCTGGCAGCGTCCATGGACGCTGGCAGTGTCGTGAGGATGCTGGCAGCGTTGCCTGGCGCTGGCAGCGTTTCATGCTGCCAGTTTTTCCCAAAGTCGACCCTTTGAATTCTATTCCCGCCTTGACTTTCCTTGACCCTTTGGACTTAGTCTTCTTGCATTAATGATTTGTTTGTAGCCCACTCCAAATTGTCGGGTTTGGGTCTCTGGTCTCGAGTTTGACTTTGACTTTTGTTGACTTTCGGGTTTGACTTTGAATATTAACGTTTCGAATATATGATAATCCTTTCGCTTGTATCGCATGTTTTGTGACGGTTTTTGATATGTCCCACTTTGAGTCGGTTTTACAAGTGTTACGGTTTGAGCACTAATTTCCTATGTGCTTTGTACTCTCATTCCCTTGGCTATCTCCACGTTCGTAAGGCTGGAATGTCGGAACGGGGAGTGTATCCTTACTGCTTGATTGCATGTGTTAGTGGGCATATGACGACGTTGTTGGGAGGCGAACGCTTTGCGTTGATCGACCCGGCCGTCAAATGTTGTATACTTGCGAGGTGGTGTCATTGCATGTAGCGTACTGCTTGTATGATGCTTGTGCTCTTTTCCGCCTCTTTCGCGAAGGTTGACCGAATGTGTATGACCGAGTCTTGGATGCGAAATGTCATCGCTTGTCGAATTGGAAAATGTGATTCCGAGAGTCTGGCCAGGTTTAGACTAGGACCGGATATTTATATCGTCGTTCTATCAGGAGGAAATTAGTCTACATATACGAAATGTATTGAATCGTGTATGTGTTCAGGGAAATGCTTATCCCGTGGATGCGATTTTAATCATACAGTATGTACACGGTGCTAGTGCGTGTCATTTACCGTGAAAGATGTCGTCAACGTATTATACGTTTGAATGGATGATTATGTGATTGATTATTTGTGATCTTTGGATGACTTGGCATGGTTTGTTTGTCGAGTCTCAATCTTATCAAACTTACGCCGCTAACGGTGAGATGCAAGCCCTAGTGAGAGTGTATGGTTGCCTAAGAGTGTCATCCCCAAGTCTATCTATTATATGATGGTTACGGTTTTGTACTTCATGGATCGATATTCTTATGTATTGAATTGCCTATTTATCCTTCTCGTATTTCACATGTATATCTATATATGCATGCTTCTACTTTTGTATTTCCGTTTAGTACGTTTAAATGGAATCTGGCTGGGAGAACCCGGAGTTACTCCCCGTGGACTGTGGCGTTCATGTTTTTCATGGATGAACATGTTGCTTGATTGGATGGCTTTTTGCTTGTGGTATTTTGGGTTCGGGTGTGAGCTAGCGGGCGTTGGCCTGGATGAGTCACCTCTAGACGTTGTTTAGCTAGTTGCTAATAACTTTGATGTTGAATAATATTTTGAGAGACTACGTCTCTTGTATTATTTTATACTTTGGTTTGTAAATATTGACATTCCTTGTACCTTTCTATTTGCATGTAAAAAGTTTTAAAAATATCGTATTTTTCGTTATTTAAATCACATGCTTGTTATGTTTTATTTCCGCATTCGCGAGGGTTGTCACATTTGGTTTATTCTATTGGGTCTTCCATGACCATCCGGATTGTTGAGATGACAATTATTATAGACATATAATATTATGTCAAATATTGTAAGAATTCAAGTTATATCCTATCAGAATTGCGAATGTATTATTTATATAGCGGAAGATACGGTGTTTTTAAAACTTTTTACATGCTAAGATAAAAATACGAGGAATGTCAAAGATATACAAACTAAAATAGAATATAGTACAAAGAGACGAAGTCTCTCAAAATGTTATCAATATCAAAGTTGTTTAGCAACTAGCTAATAAACGTTTAGGGGTGATTCGTCAAGACCAACGCCCGCTAGCTCACACCCGAACCCAAAATACAACAAGCAAAAATCCATCCAAGCAAGCAACCTGTTCATCCGTGAAAAACATGAACGCCACAGTCAGTGGGGAGTAACTCCGGGTTCTCCCAGCCATATCACAAATAACGAACTTAACCGGAAATACAAAAGTAGAAGCATGCATATATAAATAATATACATGTGAAATACGAGAAGGATAAATAGGCAATTCAATATAAAAAGATAAAGGTACATGAAGTAAGAAACCGTAACCATCATATTATCGATAGACTCGGGGAAGACACTCTTAGGCAACCATACAGTCACCAGGGCTTGCAGCTCACCGTTAGCGGCATAAGCTTGATAAGATTGAGACTCGACAAACAAACCATGCCAAGTCATCCAATGATCACAAATAATCAATCGTATAATCATCCATCCAAACGTACAAATACTTTGACAACATCTCTCACGGTAAATGACACGCACTAGCACCGTGTACATGGCAAGTATGATTAAAATCGCATCCACGGGATGACATTTCCCTGAACGCATACACGATTCAACATTTCGTATATGTAGACTAATTTCCTCCCGGTAGGACGACGATAATAAATATCCGGTCCTAGTCTAAACCTGGCCAGACTCTCGGAATAAACATTTTCTGATTCGACAAGCGATGACATTTCGCAACCAAGACTCGGTCAATCATAGACGCCGAGTACCCCAAATTCGGTCAACCTTCACGAAAGAGGCGGAAAAGAGCACAAGCATCATAACAAGCTGTACGCTACATGCAATGACACCACCTCGCAAGTATACAACATTTGACGTCCGGGTCGATCAATGCATAGCGTTCGCCTCCCAACAACGTCGTCATATGCCCACTAACACATGCAATTAAGCAGTAAGGATATACTCCTCGTTCCGACATTCCAGCCTTAAGAACGAAGAGGTGGCCAGGGGAATGAGAGTTCATAGCACATAACAATTAGTGCTCAAACCATAACATATGTAAAACCGACTCAAAGTGGGATATATGAAAAACCGTCACAAAACATGCGATACAAGCGAATTTAATATCATATATTCTAAACATTAATATTTAAAGTCATTACATAAATTTATACGATAAACGAACCATGCGAATTATTATAAATGAAAACATAAGAAAGAATAACAAAGGAAATGGGCAGCGTGTGCTAGCCGGTCAAGGGGGACCGGCTGCCGGCTACCCGGCTGGCACCAATGTATCATTTGAAAACAAGTGAAAATGCAGCGTGTCCCAGCCGGTCAAAGGGACCGGCTGCCGGCTACCCGGCTGGGACCAATGTCACTTGAGAAAATGAAGGCAAAATAGGATGCGTCTTAGCCGGTCGGCTGACCGGCTGCCGGTCGGCCGGCTGAGACATAATTTATACCCAAAATATTACGTAACATAAATAAAATACAGCTACTTCCCAGCCGGTCAGCTGACCGGCGGCCGGTCGGCTGACTAGGATGTAATATGCACGAAAATCATCCTCATCTTCCCAAACATCATACAACTAACATCATCAGTCATCAATTCTCATTATTATTTATCAACTAACAACAACTATCATCAACAACACAATTCCTATGATTACTAATCCTATTCTAAATACGATTACTAACATAGAAACCCATTAAAACACGTAATGATATCGAGTAACCCTTCACCGTTTCCTTTTTGCGTCTTCAATCCTCGTCTAGGTCCTCTTCTTTCAAGTAGTAGTCTTTGTCGAGGTCTTGGAGGTCACCCCCTACAATTAGACAACAAAAGATGAATATAATTCACCTTTGAGAAAGACGGATACATTGAAAAGTGAGAAAGACGGTAATTTTATTACCAATTAAGATAGAGGACGATGAGAGGGAAAGATTAAGACGAAGTTTAGTGAATTTGAGCGAGTAATGAAGGCGTAGCGATGATCTAAAGCTTGATCAAGAATTGAGTTAGGTTTTTGGGTGGTTACTTGGTGAGGAAGAAGAGTAAGTTGAATGAGGGAGTTAGGGTTTAAAGGAGAGTATGAGGGAGTAAGTGGAAAAAAATATGGGAAAAAGCCCATAAACGTCTTAGGACGTAACTTACTCGGAATCTCGCGTAAAGTCCGAAAACGAACTCGGAATTTTTAAACTAGACACGGGAAATTTAATTCTAGACTAAAACTAAATTTCGCTGAAAAGTATCCGTATAATATTTTTACTATAAAAAATAGGGTACATTTGCGGGTGTTACAATCACCCCACCTTTTAAAAAGTTTCGCCCTCGAAACTTGAGCGAAAGAAAGATACCTTAATCGAATAGGCTTGGATATTTAATACGCATAGAAGCTTCCGTTTCCCACGTCTCTTCTTCAACATTGACACATCTCCACAAGATTTTCACTAAGGGCACCACTTTACTTCTCAACTTCTTATCCTTGCGATCTAGGATGCGGATCGACATCTCTTCAAAGGACAAGTTCGGTTCAAGCTCAGGCATTTCTGCTTGGAAAACATGGCTTGGATCACTAATGTACTTCCTCAATTGAGAAACATGGAATACATCATGAACTTTATTCAAATTCGGGGGCAAGTCCAACTTGTAAGCTACGACACCAATCCTTTTCACAATATCAAAGGGTCCAATGTATTTCGGGCTCAATTTACCCTTTACACCAAACCTTTTAACACCCTTCATCTGAGATACTTTCAAGAACACTTTATTTCCAACTTCAAACTCTAACGGTCTTCTTCGGACATCGACATAAGATTTTTGTCGGTCTTGAGCGGCTTTCATTCTATCACGAATGACCTTCACATGATCAATGGTCTCAACAAGAACATCGGGACCTAAGTCACGAACATCACTCAATTGATTCCAACAAATAGGACTTCGGCATTTTCTTCCATAGAGAGCTTCGTAAGGAGCCATCTTGATCGAGGCATGATAACTATTGTTGTAAGAAAACTCCACCAACGGTAGACTCTGTTGTAAGAAAACTCCACCAACGGTAGACTCTTTTCCAACTAGATTGGAAGTCGAGTGCACAAGCCCTAAGCAAGTCTTCTAAAGTCTGAATAGTCCTCTCGGTCTGACCATCGGTAGCGGCATGAAATCCGGTACTCATCATCAACTTACTACCCATGGCTTCTTGTAAGGCCTTCCAAAATCTCGAACAAAACCTCGGATCTCGGTCGGAAATGATCTCCTTGGGAACACCATGATATTTAACGATCTCATCAACATAGGCTTTCGCTAGTTGATCTAAACTCCAAGTCTCTTTGATCGGGATGAATCTAGCACACTTGGTCAAACGATCAACAATAACCCAAACGACATCTTTACTTCCAACGGTCCTTGGCAAAGCCATGACAAAATCCATAGAAATAGATTCCCACTTCCATAGTGGAATATCCAAAGGTTGTAGCAATCCACCGGGCCTCTTGTGTTCGATTTTCACTTGTTGGCAAGTAAGACATCTTCCAACATATGACGCAACATCGCCTTTCAAATTCGGCCACCAAAATTGTAGCTTCAAGTCTTTATACATCTTATCACCTCCGGGGTGGATAGAATAAGGGGAAAGGTGAGCTTCATCAAGAACTCGCTTTCTCAAGTCAAGAGTATTAGGTACGAACAAACGGTCATGGAGTCGAAGAACACCTTTGTCATCAATCTTGAAGTCTTTAGCTTTTCCTTCTAAAAGCTTGGCTTGAATAGACTTGTAGGTAGGATCATCAACTTAGCTTTCGCGGATCTCGCGGAGAAAAACAGGTTCGGCAACCATATCACCAACATAATCAAATCCACGTTCCACGAATTCCAACTTCAACTTTCTAAATTCGGCACAAAGATCATCAGGTATAACCCACATAGCATTCAATGCATGAGAAGATTTCCTACTAAGAGCATCGGCAACAACATTTGCCTTCCCTTCATGGTATAACAAATCAAAATCATAATCATTCACCAATTCCAACCATCTTCTTTGTCTCATATTCAACTCCTTTTGAGTAAATATGTACTTCAAACTCTTCTGATCGGTGAATATGCGACAGTGAACACCAATAAGATAGTGTCGCCACACTTTCAAAGCATGAACCACGGCGACTAATTCCAAATCATGAGTAGGGTAGTTCACTTCATGAACTCTCAACTGTCTCCAGGCATACGCAACAACCTTCCTACTTTGCATAAGTACACAACCCAATCCCATCTTGGAAGCATCACAATAGACATCAAAGTCAACACCATCTTCAGGTAAAGTCAACACCGGGGCGGTAGTTAACCGTTTCTTTAACTCTTGAAAAGCGGCTTCACAAGCTTCATTCCATACGAACTTGGTTTCTTTCTTCAACAATTGAGTCATTGGTCTAGCAAGCTTTGAGAAATCTTTGACAAATCTACGGTAATAACCAGCTTAACCCAGAAAACTTCGGACTTCTCTAACATCGGTCGGACTCTTCCAATCAACAACGGCCTCAATTTTAGAAGGATCCACCATTACACCATCTTTAGAAATTACATGCCCAAGAAAGGACACCTTAGGTAACCAAAATTCACATTTGGTAACCAAAATTCACACTTGGAGAATTTGGCAAACCACTTTTGACGACGAAGAACACCAAAATTAGTCCTTAGATAAATAGCATGCTCTTCTTCGGTCTTGGAGAAAATAAGGATGTCGTCGATGAAAACCACTACACACTTATCAAGATACTCACTAAATGTGCGGTTCATTTGATCCATAAAAATAGCGAGAGCATTTGTCAATCCAAATGGCATCACCATGAACTCAAAGTGACCATATCTTGTACTAAAAGCGGTCTTCGGAATATCGGCATCACGAACGGGAATTTGGTGATATCCGGATCTCAAATCAATCTTGGAAAAAGTAGAAGCACCCTTTAGTTGATCAAACAAATCTTCAATTCTCGGCAAAGGATACCTATTCTTGATTGTAATCCGGTTCAACTCACGGTAATCAATACAAAGCCTCATGGAACCATCTTTCTTCTTCACAAAGAGAACGGGAGCACCCCAAGGTGAGGCACTCGGTCGAATGAAACCTTTTTCAATCATATCGTCAAGCTCCTTCCTTAACTCTTTCAATTCTGTTGGAGCCATACGGTAAGGAGCTTTGGCTATGGGTCCAGAACCGGGAACAAGATCAATGGAAAACTCAACATCATGCTCGGGAGGAATCCCGGGCAAGTCTTCGGGGAATTCATCAACAAATTCACATACTATAGGTAAATCTTCAATATTTGGTAAGGAGGTAGTTGTAGAAGTCACACTACACAAGTATGCTTGGTGACCCTTTCTTACCATACTCACCAACTTCATTGCGGAAATCAAAGGCACACCCATTCGGGATTGAGATCCCTTATAGGTTATTCTAACTCCTAAAGGACTCTTTAAATAGATCTTTTTATCTCTACACTCGAATCAAGCATGGTACAACGCTAACCAATCAATACCTAGAATTATATCGAACTCTCCTAGAGGAAACTTAAGGAGATTAGCGGGAAAGAGAGTACCCGCAATAGAGATTGGAACATTAGGATAAAGAGTAGAACATGAGATAATTTCTCCGGATGGTAAGGATATGGGAGTATCCTCACTAGAAGTAGGCTCGATTGTTAATTTATGAACATAAGTTGAAGACACAAAGGACATAGAAGCACCGGTATCAAATAGAGTAAGACACGGTTGCTCTAAGATTGAGAATAACATACCCGTAAATATCTCCGGATGAGCATCGGCTTCCGCTCGGCTCAGAACGAAGATAGAACCCTTGGGTTTGGCAATTGGAGGGGGCAACTTCCGATCGGGGCAATCATCATAACGGTGACCACTCCTTTGGCAAAAGAAGCAAACATAAGGCCGGTTGGAACAAGTTACACCGGGGTGGTGTGGAAGTCTACAACGGTTGCAAAAGCGACCTTGAGCTTGAGCTTGAGCTTGAGCTTGAGGGGGAGCATATGGCCTATGAGCCACGTTAGAAGTAGCTCTAGGAATGAAAGGAGCGGGAGCTCTTGCATTTGCATTTGAGGGAGGATTGAATCTCCTCTTGTTGGCATAAGAATTTGAAGACGAAGGAGTAAACGACCTTTTTCCGTAGAAATTTGGCCTAGGAGTGAAGGAAGAAGGGGAATTCTTCATCATTGCTTCATCTTTGATAGCTTTCATAGAGTTCTCGGCCCATAGAGCATCATCGTAAATTCTCCAAAGGATGTAGAATTTCTCCTCACCTTGCTTTGGAGTAAAGCACTAAGCTTGTTGCGGTAGTAGAAAGCTCGGTCCTCATCATCCTTGATAAGCCTTGGAGCAAAATGAGCAAGCTTGTTAAATTGGGTGGTGAAGTCTTGTGCCGACAAGTCACCCTGCTTGAAGTCAATAAATTCCTTGAGCCTTTGTTGCTTGAGCTCCTTAGGATAAAATCGGCCTTCTACAAGAGCCTTGAAGCATTCCAATTGAAGTCGGCTTCAAGAGCAGCGGTGGGTTTAGTAATCGCCCACTAATTATCGGCTTCCCTCACTAGGAAGTGCTTCGCAATCCTTACCTTGTCCTCTTCACGAACTTGGTATAAATCAAATTGCTTCTCCATTTCTCGAAACCATTCCAATAGCTCGGTAGGGTCCGGCTCTCCACCATAAGGTATAATCTTGCTTCTGGCTATCTGGCTAGCCACCCAAGCGTATCCTCCTTGGTGATTATCTCTAGAAGGAGGGACTTGCTCGGCGTGAGCGTTAGCCGCATCTTGTTGGTTTCTCAACACTTGAGTAAGAGCCTCAAGAATGACGTTCTCCACTACTCGAGGTCTAACCATCTTCATAAGAAACAAAGATAAAACAAGTTAATCCTAACACTTAGCATAAACAAAGAGACTACCAAGTAAAGTCCTTAATTTCTACCCATCTCTCATTTATTATATCAAGGTCAAGTAGTTTAAGTTTAGGGTTCACGTGTGTGCGTCGGGAGCGTTAAAGCTCTGATACCAACTGTGACAACCCTCGAAATGCGGAAATACAACATAACAAGCATGTGATTTATATAGCGGAAGATACGGTGTTTTTAAAACTTTTTACATGCTAAGATAAAAATACGAGGAATGTCAAAGATATACAAACTAAAATAGAATATACTATAAAGAGACGAAGTCTCTCAAAATGTTATCAATATCAAAGTTGTTTAGCAACTAGCTAATAAACGTTTAGGGGTGATTCGTCAAGACCAACGCCTGCTAGCTCACACCCAAACCCAAAATACAACAAGCAAAAATCCATCCAAGCAAGCAACCTGTTCATCCATGAAAAACATGAACGCCACAGTCAGTAGGGAGTAACTCCGGGTTCTCCCAGCCATATCACAAATAACGAACTTAACCGGAAATACAAAAGTAGAAGCATGCATATATAAATATACTTGTGAAATACGAGAATGATAAATAGGCAATTCAATATATAAAGATATAGGTACATAAAGTACAAAACCGTAACCATCATATTATCGATAGACTCGGGGAAGACACTCTTAGGCAACCATACACTCACCAGGGCTTGCAGCTCACCGTTAGCGGCATAAGCTTGATAAGATTGAGACTCGACAAACAAACCATGCCAAGTCATCCAACGATCACAAATAATCAATCGTATAATCATCCATCCAAACGTACAAATACGTTGACAACATCTCTCACGGTAAATGACACGCACTAGCACCGTGTACATGGCAAGTATGATTAAAATCGCATCCACGGGATGACATTTCCCTGAACGCATACACGATTCAACATTTCGTATATGTAGACTAATTTCCTCCCGGTAGGACGACGATCATAATACGGTCCTAGTCTAAACCTGGCCAGACTCTCGGAATAAACATTTTCCGATTCGACATGCGATGACATTTCGCATCCAAGACTCGGTCAATCATAGACGCCGAGTACCCCAAATTCGGTCAACCTTCACGAAAGAGGCGGAAAAGAGCACAAGCATCATAACAAGCGGTACGCTACATGCAATGACACCACCTCGCAAGTATACAACATTTGACGGCCGGGTCAATCAACGCATAGCGTTCGCCTCCCAACAACGTCGTCATATGCCCACTAACACATGCAATTAAGCAGTAAGGATATACTCCTGGTTCCGACATTCCAGCCTTACGAACGAAGAGGTGGCCAGGGGAATGAGAGTACATAGCACATAACAATTAGTGATCAAACCATAACATATGTAAAACCGACTCAAAGTGGGATATATGAAAAACCGTCACAAAACATGCGATACAAGCGAATGTAAAATCATATATTCTAAACATTAATATTTAAAGTCATTACGTAAATTTATACGATAAACGAACCATGCGAATTATTATAAATGAAAACATAAGAAAGAATAACAAAGGAAATGGGCAGCGTGTGCTAGCCGGTCAAGGGGGACCGGCTGCCGGCTACCCGGCTGACACCAATGTATCATTTGAAAACAAGTGAAAATAGAGCGTGTCCCAGCCGGTCAAAGGGACCGGCTGCCGGCTACCCGGCTGGGACCAATGTCACGTGAGAAAATGAAGGCAAAATAGGATGCGTCTCAGCCGGTCGGCCGGCTGAGACATAATTCATACCCAAAATATTATGTAACATAAATAAAATACAGCCACTTCCCCGCCGGTCAGCTGACCGGCGGCCGGTCGGCCGGCTGGGATGTAATATGCACGAAAATCATCCTCTTCTTCCCAAACATCTTACAACAAACATCAACTAACATCATCAATCATCAATTCTCATTATCAATTATCAACTAAAAACAACTATCATCAACAACATAATTCCTATGATTACTAATCCTATTCTAAATACGATTACTAACATAGAAAACCCATTAAAACACGTAATGATATCGAGTAACCCTTCTTCACCGTTACCTTTTTGCGTCTTCAATCCTCGTCTAGGTCCTCTTCTATCAAGTAGTAGTCTTTGTCGAGGTCTTGGAGGTCACCACCTACAATTAGACAACAAAAGATGAATATAATTCACCTTTGAGAAAAACGGATAAATTGAAAAGTGAGAAAGACGGTAATTTTATTACCAATTAAGATAGAGGACGATGAGAGGGAAAGATTAAAACGAAGTTTAGTGAATTTGAGCGAGTAATGAAGGCGTAGCGATGATCTAAAGCTTGATCAAGAATGGAGTTAGGTTTTTGGGTGGTTACTTGGTGAGGAAGAGGAGTAAGTTGAATGAGGGAGTTAGGGTTTAAAGGAGAGTATGAGGGAGTAAGTGGAAAAAAATATGGGAAAAAACCCATAAACGTCTTAAGATGTAACTTACTCGAAATCTCGCGTAAAGTCCGAAAACGAACTCGGAAATTCTAAACTAGACACGGGAAATTTAATTCTAGACTAAAATTAAATTTCGCTGAAAAGTATCCGTATAATATTTTTACTATAAAAAATAGGGTACATTTGCGGGTGTTACATGGAAGTTATCAAGATTAGAAGAAATCAAGCTTATCAACTACGATGAGTTCTATTCATCGATCGAGAAGTGACACCAGAGTAAGGATCATTTCAAGATATATCAAGTTATGTAATCATGAGGGGGAGTAAATACGTGTTGCACTCTTTTTCCCTTAACCATGGTTTTTCCCACTGGGTTTTCCTGGTAAGGTTTTTAATGAGACAACTTCACCAGCGTATTTACAGGAATGGACATCCAAGGGGGAGTATTGTGAAACTTATTGTGTGGATGCCCATAATGTTGGAGTAAGTGTCCTCAACAATAGTGCGATCACATAACTAAATCTCAATAACAAGAATACAAATGGATGATGAATATTATAGTCAGCTGGTCAACATAAATCGGTACGATTGGCTCAATTGAGTTTGACGTTACTGTCGTATGACGGTGGTGATCAGTTGATCCCTTGAGGTCACACCTATAGGACAATCCCCTAATCATGCACATTAATTAATTGTATAGCGATACAGATTAATTAATCCCTTAAATTGAGAATTATATCTTATTATAATATGATTAAATAAGATTCATTTTTAGTAACTAGTTGCTAACCCGTGCGCTACCGCGCACGGTCTCTCAATCCTGTTCTCTCTTTTATAATTATAATTATATTTATTTAGCGTAACTTTTGGGTAATTTTATGACTTATTTTTAGGGATGGCAATGGATCGATTTGGATTGGTTTTTGCGATATCCAAACCCGCTCCACTTACTTATTGGATCACCAATCTATATCCAAACCCAATTCATATCAAAAAATTTAAAATCCATACCTGATCCACTATACTTTTTTTTCAAAACCATACCCACTTCTAATCGATACCCGACCCGCTATATAATCCAAAACCCGATCCAAAACTTCATTTGACTACATAAAAACTTCATCTTATATGAAAACAAATGAAAAATTTGAAATTTCTAATTTAGAAAAGTCTAAATTTTCAAAAATATTTGAATGGATCGGGTTCAGGTATGAATGGATCGTGTTTGGATTTGTTTCGGTTTTTCCAATAGTTTATTTGGAAATGGGTATTTAAATAGCCGATCGAGTATATGTTTTTTAAATTAGGATTTTGGATCGAATATTTTCCTTTGGGTCGATTCGGTTTTGGTTCGGCCAAGACCACAATTGCCATCCTTACTTATTTTGTTAATTTTGTCCCTTATCCAAATTGGTTTCTTAAACTGAACACACTATCACAAAAACCTGCTTTCCTAATGATAAGATAAACAATACATTTAAGTTAGGCAAAATTGTTGAACCATCTAACCATCCAAACTTTACATAATAATTTATCCTCCTTCTACTGTTTCTTGGTTTCCTTCCTTTCGAAGCTTGTCTACAGACATAACAAGTATGTGCCCTCACATATTGATCCAAGATACACATTTATTTTCCCCAAAACATCTTTGTCCAATTTGCATGCATCACCATCTTGTTAAACATGTGTCCTTATTCAAAGGCGTTGGTTGTGGATCCGTCTTTACCGCTTTTTTTATGGTCTTTGTCTGATTGCATCATAGTATAGCCATAGCTTTTGTTTCCTCTTTCAGACGGAGCCTCTAGTTGTTGAGTTGCATGCATAGTTCCCTTGAGTTTGACACATTTGTTCTGCATGTGTTGTGTAACAAGAGAAGGAAATCTTGTTCCTTGTGGATTGTAGTTAGCATCTATTACTTTAACGTTAAATATAGGTATTAGGTAGTTGATTACCTTCGCTGCAAGGTCTTGGGCAGCTGACGTAGCAGTCGTAGTTGTATCACTGAAGATAGAGGTGCAACTATTGGTCCCTTTTTTATGATCAATAGTTAGCCAGGCTGTGAAAGATGATGGGTTGTGTTGCACAACTTCCATTGGGTCACATCAAATTGGTAGCTTGCTTTGGAGAACTTCTAGTACCTGGATGAAGTCTATGTAGACGGTGTACATGTGCTTGAAATCTGGAATATCAAATTCCTCAGGTAACGCCATCTTTGAAATCCCTTTTTGCAAGTTGTTTAGTTCCTTGTGTTTTAAACGCCATAGGTTGCTGTTTCTTTCGTTTTCTTGTTTTCTGTATGCTGTTACGTCTTTGACGTAAACATCATATTCCTTTGTAAGTGCATTTACAGACCTTTTGGCTGCCTTTTGAAATGAGCTCTCCAATGTGTTTGAGGGCCCTGCTACCTGCAGCACCTCAATTGATTCTTTGATAGACTTTATTGTGACTTCGACTTCGTTTGTTGTTATGTCCACTATTTTGTACTCTGGTTGTGGTAATTCTAGGCACTCTACTACTTTTGATAATAATGCTCGGAAGTCTACCATCACTTCAATTGTTGCTGCAGGTATATTCTGATGAACAATAATGCAATTAGGTAATAACAGGTTCACTGGTTGAACATGACTTGTATAAAACGGTTATGATATAGCGAAGTTAATGTGGTCGTGTCTACACTCGGCTTACCCAAAAATGGCAGGTACGTATTTATTTGTTTTCTGTTCAGTTGATCCTTTTTTGGTACTGGTTTGGTTGTTAATGGATGTTAAAGAATGGATTATTTAGTGTACCTTACCAGTAGTAGGTTTCCTCTTATATATGGTCTTGAATAAAATATGGTCACTTTTCAAGTTGCTCCATATCCAAGTTCAGTTCGTTGTTATTGTATTTCTGAACTTTGACCTTAAGTGCACCTTTTGTTCTTTTGGTTTATGAATTTGCTTTCATTCCAGTTTCTCAATTAGCAAATTCACATGTTTTTTAGTATCTTTATCCACTTTCATTGAAGCCTCTCGTTAGTTCCATGTCCCTGAGTTTCAAATATGTTTGCAAACTGTGATTGTTGATATTTAATTTTTTACGCCATGTGTAAAACTTATAGCTCTGATTCTGTATTTTTATTGTCTGAAAGACGCTTTTTGGGTGTGTTCTTCTGAAATTGTGTTCATCACTTTTTCCCTCTGTGTGTTAAAGTATATGCTTTAAGAAATTGTATTTAGGCAGAGGCAATAAGTCGGTTGCCACGACAACGCCCCTGTACAAATATTAAAATACTATTTCAAGAAATTGTACTTTGATTCAAAAGTTTCTGAACTGTAACGGTGATTGTTACTACACCGGTGATAGCCGGAATCTGCGATACCGCACATACAAACGGACCTATATGCTACTAATTAATTACTAAGATGCATACATTATTTTACATTTTATCTAAGATGGCTAGCTACGATTACTGAAAAATGCCACCAAAACATTCCTGATAAGTAGTAACCGTAGCTAAAATAGTTGCCTTACAGACACAATCAGTTAGACATTATTAGCTCCACCTATGTGGTGCGATACCTTGTAGTATAGTGGGTTTGAGCCTGCCAAGCACACGACCAAATCGCCTGGGTCTTCTAGTGAGTTTTTTATTCCCTCTGTACTTATCGATAGTGTTTCAGTGATTTATGGCTTCTTTGATACGTTGCTTTCTATGTTTAAGCCGTCATTTTCTACAAGAACTTCTGAATAAATGTAGCTCTCTCTAATACCCAACACCATTCCCTCGACACATGAGTAGCTTATGAGCCCCAAGTCAAACATTATTTTAGCAGATTTTGAGGTTGTGGTTTCATAATTTGCATCGATAATCTGGAGGTTGTAAGTGGGTACCAGAAATGCTTTATGGGGAGGCTTTATGGTGAACCATGAAGTGTAACTGCCAGGTGAATGTTTAATAGTTTGTAATGTTGTGCATTGTATTTTTATGACCTTGAATATTTTTCTTAAGATGGGCATGTATTGGAGGAAAATGTGTTTAGTACCTCTTGGACTTTCTTGCTGGCTTACTTCTAATTCTATGCTTTCCTTTCCCCTGATTTTCCTGTCTATCTCTATTTGCTTAAGTCTGTATACGCCACGACATTGGTCTGCAGTTTGGTTTTCTTCGTAGGTGAAGTCTTCCACAATAACACCGAATTTCTTTATGATGTCTGCCAAGACTTTTTTGGCCGCAGCCTCACACGATTCCTCGACCGTGGTAGCACTCCCACCAACATAGGATAGTTCGATCTTTACAAAGTTAGTTTTAATAGAAACGTATGCGTTGTTTTGCATCTTGTTTAAAATTCGGTACACAGGTTCATGTAGCTGTAGTCGTTTAGTTATATCCCGTAAAAGCGGATGGAATGGTATTTCTATGTATACACAAGTACGTATGTTTTGCTGCAATTGGGATTACTAAAAGTTAGAGTTTGTTATTTATTTTGGGGCGACTCTATCTAATAATCTTATACTTTCAGGCCTACTGCTTTCAAGTACAAATTATTGACCATGAAATTATTGGATTGCAATGTGACCATTGCTGATTACAGTTATTGTCCTTAATTTAGGTCAGTGTCATTTTGCGCGACCATTACACATTTTACATGTCCATATCTATCCTCGTCCTCCCAGTATATTTTTTTAACATTAAGATCATTTTTTAGGACTCTTTGATAGCTGGCAGATTCTGGTCGGGCTAACTTGAGTGCAATATTTATGCTTTTCAAGTTTGGAGTTGTCTTATTTGACTACTAAACATGGAAATGTACAGAAAAAATGTATTAACAAGAGCTGGAAAATTAACTAAATTGAAAGCTAACCTCTTCTTCCATAATTTCTTTATTGGGCGGTCCTTGAGCCATCATATATGCCTATGACATCTTTTCTTTTTTTGTTTTGCATTGGAAATTTAGCTATGGCAATGTAAGAAATGTACTTGCCTTTATGAAATGCCCCAGTACAAGTGTTTGTGAATAGGTAGGTGTGTTAGTCTTGTATATATGTCAACAAGGAGTCATTACCTAACTAAACAAGCAACCTAAAAATCAGTGGCATTAGATTTTGTGGCCATACTGCCACTGTCACATTTCACTGTATAAAGCAAGTGATATTTTTGTAGGAGTTTATCTTAAAGATTCAGCTAAACATAGTATCTAGTGCGTATGTCAGTAGATTTGTTTCATTTTTGGTCAAATATGTATTTATATGCTTAATGTTAAATATATTTTGTGGGCAATTTTGATTTTTCGAAAACAACACCATGAAACGCATAAAAACTCAATTATGTACCGCACGACTTGTTGAGTTACCAGTATTTTTGTTGACGGGTGAAATTCCATTGAGCGACTATTACCATTTGTTAGATTTCCTTATTTCATATCATCTATTTACAATACATTCGACTATAACCTGTGTTTTACGATCAATCTTAACGGTTATTTAGCATAGATGGGTGAAGCTAAGTTAGTTTGATGACAGCTACTATATTGACATAAGTACTATGTGAGTTACTAATAACTGACTGGTTAGTGTTTAGTTGTGTCATTCTAGTAACTTGTGTCATTGTGCCTCTGATAAGCAACTCTTACATGATTAGTGGTATTAAATAGCGTCAAGTATTAGTACAGATGAAGTAGTTGTTCCCTTATTTATTACTTGACAGTTTAGCGACAAATTCTAATGGGTTGAAATCGTAAGCTGTTTGCTATAAATACTTCTTTATTTCCTGCACTCTTACCTCAATTCTTACATACTTTTCTTGTTGTCATTATTTCTCCTACACTGAACTCCCACCCTTATTTCTAAGTCCCAAACATGTCTACAAATGCTCTTATCATCAGGTATGTCCAGGCGAAAATCGGCAGAATAGTTAATGAAGCTCCTAAACTTTTTAGAAGACTCAATTTCATCATTTCGTCGGATGCTATATGGGAAATACTGTACGGGGAGGATCCCAACCTAGGTACCCTCAGCCAGCTAGTTACCGGAGACACAACAGCGATTCCCGAACCAGTTCTTAGTGACATTGTTCCTTACGGTTAGCCCTTCTATGTTATATTTATACGAAACTTTAGTTTGCCTGTTTGGGTAGGCTTTTCTGTTTACTACTTTAATATGCTTAATGTTGTTTGGCTTGTTCCAGAATCTATTGCTAAAAGCAAGGAAGTATTGAGAAGGCTTGAGACAGAAGTCGTAAATTTCTTTGAAAAGATTCATACTATACTTGATTGGAAGGTTGTGGCCGATCTGTGTAATGGTGGTGGTCGGGTTGTCATACCTCGTGCAGGCGAGACTGAATTGCTAAGCATAATAGACATCTATTGTAACCATATTGAGGCTCGAAATGACGAGCGAGCCCGTGAAGAAATGCGCCGGGAGCTCGAGGGTTCTTCTGATTCGGAAAACAGTTGTAACTGGGAGTTCTGATAAATGCAACCCCATAAATGTTATTAGAGAACTAACCTGGCAGTATTGCATTTTAAAGGGTACCGAATGCCACTACTCCCTAGTTTGTGTATCGTTTTTTCTCCGATTATTATTTGGCGAAAATTGTGGCTGTAGTCGGCCTATTATTTTTACCATGTAGTAGCGGTACAAGCGCTTTATAGTGTGTGTATGGGCACCTAAACTATGTACCTAAACAATCTATTGTAAGTTTGTTGTTACGAGTCAGTGTGTTAATGGCTTTATTTTTTCCTGTTTGTTAGTACTGTTCTAAAGTTGTCTTTATAAGTTCAGCTTGTCTTGTGTTATTGGCAAACTATTGTACTTCGTTAAGCTAAATCATAGTGTACATCCGTGTACAATCTGTTGTTTCTTGCTTATGGCCCCGGGGCACTTGATTGCATTTTCCAAACAAGGATTCCATGTTTTCAAATAAATATATTACAGTTGTTTTAGATGAACTATTTGATTACAACAAAATGTGTCTGGCTAAGCCTTTGTAGATCTAAACAAACATTTGTTTTTTTAGGTGCTTATTATAGACGATGCATTTGTTATCCAAAATAAAACTTAGTTGTTTAGCCATGATTACCTCCGTTGCTACTTTGCTGTGGATCCTGCCACTCCATAACTCGTTCCTTCCTTCTCCCTTTTCATTTTCCCCTGGTCTGCGGGTTACGCTTCTGATTTGTTTAAGTTTAAATCTTTATTTTCTATGTTGATTGCACCGATAATATCAGTAGCAACAACACTGGTAGTAATAGCCGTGCTGGATGTAGGTGTGGCAATTCCCTTGCCCTTCTTATCCGCTTGCCCCTTAAATTCCGTTACCACACCCATGTTGTCGTCAGATTGAACGACTACCTGCCTTAACACCCACTCCAGAATAGTGCTCATGGCAAGGGTTTTCTTTGGGGCCACCTCGATTAACATCTTTTGTGTGCGCATAATTGCCTTTGCCACTTCAAAAGCTTCAATGTTGTCCTACGATTCATTTTAAAGTTGCGTTAGGTTTCGTTGTGTATTTAAATTTCTTAGGTGGTCTTTTAGTGTGGTTAAGGTTCTTAAACATCACCTGTAATTTTTGTGAGTTACATGCAGACACTTAGCATCTCAAATATTTTAAATGTTATTAAATGACTATACAACCCAAAACTCACCGAATATTTCAGTTTGAAGATGTCGTCTGCTGCCAACAGGAATAATTTCTCAGCATTAGCCGTGAACGCTGTGATAGGTAAGTTTCCTGTACCATCACTAACATCACAACTAAATGTAACTCTGTAAATCAGAAACATTAGTCTTTTTTTTTGCTCGGAAGCTATGTCACAGTTTACGTGGTTTTATTTATTTCAAAGGATACCTAGGAGTTGAGATGCAGTCATCCTTGGAAAAACGCTTGTAGGAGTAACTTGTTTCAGCAGGTAAATCAGAACGTGTCCCGCAGTTAGAGCACCCCAAATATGCATTAACCTTTGTAAAGTCTGCTTCTGGTACTGTAACACGTAGCCAGAAACGGTCATCTTGCAGCTTCCCGCTAGCCTGTATTAGTGAAAGACAATATTTATTTTATGACGGAAGGTAGACATTGGTTGCGCTTTTGGCAGACGTTAATTCTTAGTTTAGATAAGAGCGCTTTCTATGTGCTTATCTAATGTCCCATATTTGACTAAGTACTGTGTAACTATTCTGATAGCTGAATTATTATGCATTTTTCTGAATAGTTAAGTGCAATACGGCTGAGACGAACAATAAATTGCCACTCGCCAGTTTGACTGCGTTTATCGTGGCTTGTACCTAAGATGGCTATTAGGCTGTAAGAAAGGTTGGTTGGGCGCGTGTGTGTACCTTCTTTCCTCTCAGTGTCGCTATTGTGACTACAATTTTGCTGGTAGCTGACTGCCTAGCTTGTAAAATGCGAGCTTTAGTGTCGATTAGTTTGCTTGTATTCCTTGCCGCCCTGCATTAGAGTGGAAATTTATACACAAAACATTTGTATATACAAGCAAATTTAAAGCAGTCCAAGTACAATCCATCTAACTCGGATAAGTGAATTGTATGTCAGCTTGTGCATTACCAGGCCAGCAGATTTGCAGATTTCTCACCAGACGGTGCATCAATTATTTCAGTTGACTTGGTTGTTGTTAATGAAAAACCTGCAGCACAAGGCCACTGCTTAAGTAACGCGTAATTGTTTTTTATCAATACTAAATACTGAGGCAATGGTGGATTACCCTTGTGATGTGATACTTTAAGTGCAGTGAATCCGACGACTTTTAGTTTCTCCGCCTTGGAAACTAATGATTCACATGCGGCACCTCTGCTAAATCGCTCCAAGCAGAGATAGTCACAGGCTGCTGTGTACTTTTTTGTTGGCCATCCACACAAAATAAATGCTTTAAAATGATATTCCTTGTAATTTTTGATTATACCAGTCAAAATAAATTAGAATGCAGATTGTATAAGGAGTTTCTTGTTTATTAAGTATGTTTTAAACTGTTTTAACCAAGTTATATTGCTTTGTTAGTTGACATACTGTAAGAAAGATCAGTTTGGAATTGCACAAACCTTGAAAAACAATAAGCCAGATGAATTAACGAGATTTAAATAGCACCGGACTAATTTGATTAGCAACATCCTAAAATCTATTTTAAAGATACCGACAATATTTTGAATGGTAGCCTGGAAATATTTAGTACTTTTGATAGAAAAATATGATAACAAGTCGCACTAATAAAAGAAATATGTTTATTTCAAGGTGGTTATGTTGAACGTTTCCCAACTAGTACTAAACTAAACTATTACTAAACCACAAAGTACCTGTGATCTATTATCGCAATTTCAGCAACTTTGTATTCACGTCTGTCTGGAAGTGTTATGGTTCGGGGCTTCTCCTCAACCATCAGCACAATGGCCAATACATCTGCTCATGGTTGTATTTAAAGTAAACAATCAATATTTACATGTATGATTTAAGAAGTGCATTGGCGGGGCATGTATTTAGAAGGATGTACTCACCAAACTTTTCATTTGGGTCCCCAGCTTTTGGGATTTTGCCAATCAGCATGTATTCTGGTACAACTTGCCCTGTTTCAATGTCCATTGGTTGAACTATTGTTTGTCGCCCAAATGACATTTGGTAATTTAGTTCAGAAACGTCCTTCTTCCACCTCTCCTCCATAGGTTTTATTGGTGCATTTGAAATCTCATAATTTCCATTGTACACAATGGCCTCATTATACATTTCTAGCAGTTCCCCAAACAATGCAGCCTGCATTTTGTGTCCCTACATATTTAAAGTTCTAAATCTTTTATAATTAGATTACAGTGACATGATTGGCAATACCACAGAGGTAGCAAATAACACTGCTGTTTTTCCTAGGTTGAATTGGTACTCATTGTAATAAAGCAGTTAACGATGTAATTTTTTTGGATAGATGATTGGCCTATTTAGTGGTTGTTAGTAAAGCTTTTATGGACTGCATTTAATCACTGTTATATACCCGCCAACTTATTGTAACTTTTCCTGACATATACGTAAAAGAATACAGGCCAATGGATAGGCGACACACCTTTTCATCCTGCAGAAGCATGGTTGGTACAGTAGATTCGTCCCCGCAGATTTCAGAGGTCTTCCTTTTTCAATGACCTTGACTTTAACTTTGTAATTCTTGCTTTTCCCCGTTAGTTCAGCGAGGTAAACGTTTTCAGCTTTCATTGCCCTAATATGTCGTACAAAGTCTATGTCAGTTGTGACCGCACAAATAACACATTGTTAAACATACACTATAAAGATCAGCAACTGAAGACCATTCCCATCTGTTTGGCATTAAAAAACACCCATGACCACTAAATGGCAGCACACCTGAAGACACGTGCAGCGTACATAAACGTTTTGCCGTTGTGCATAATACATTTTAAAGCGGCCACTAAAATATTACGCAAGTAACTTGATGGAGTATTAAGCAGCATGGTTTTTCAATGATTGGCGAACAATCCCACTAACTATTAAAGGGTAACATGTAGTTATGGACATTCGTCATATCAACCTGCAATTATATTTATTACATGTACCAGACATTATAAAGGCATTTTTGGAAGCTTGATTTAACTCTAGACATTATAAAGGCATTTTTGGGAGCTTGATTTAACTCTAACAGAGCAAACATCAAACCAGGCTTTTAGTTAAAGTAGCAAACATTTGAACATGCTTTTAGGTATTGTCATTGCTCTTCAATAAGAATCTATTGTATAGAGATAAACCAAAAAATTCTCTATTAAACACCCAGCAAAAGAATTCCATTCTTGCATCAGTCTCTACAATTATAACCCTAGAACCCAGACACAAATCCCCAAAGTTTTAAAACTGCATAATCCGAAATCATTAAATCTCAACAACTCCATCAGAACTTTTATTTTCATTAGACAACAAAAGACTGACTTGAGCCATGATTAATTTTAAATGTGCATATTGTCATTTCCTTGTAACACTTCAGCAAGCGTAATGCCTTTTTATTGTTCTGTTTGTGAGTTTAATTTACCTTTTATCTATATTACGTTGTGATTTTTCTTGATTCCCAACGCAACAGCGTTACAAACAACAGACATATCAAATAAACAACATACATATCACAGGTGTACACATGCATGAAGCCTAAGGATGCGAATCATTAGCTAAGCATAACATGATGCCACTTATATGTCATCGGCGCATTTAATTTGGACATTAATGTAAATTAAAACCAATTTGATCACTGGAGCCACAAAACGAAAGAATGCTAAGGCAACCAAACCATTAGACGTATGTAATACGCCTGACATTTCTACATTTATGTTGTATGTCTAAAACTAACCAATGCGGAAATTTAGCTGAAGTTATCATTGAGGCATGTAATAAGAAGGACTCCAAAGAAAATGTCCTTCAGTAACACGTAACAGGCCAGAACATTTAAATATTCCGTTTGCCATGAACAAACAGAAAAATGTGACAATTTAGCCTCAATTTTAAAGAAGCTATCTACTTATTAACACTTTTCTACTTATTAACACCAGGAAATTTTATATTTCGTATTTCTTATTTAATATTCTACATATTAACACTGAACATAAAATTACTAAACATAAAATAGAAATCATAAATAGAAATTAGCATTAGAGGGCAGCATGTAAAGCAAATATAATAGAAATGCATCATCGTTCGTTTTAACATGTCACATCACCGACCACACAAACAAGGTTAATTTTTTTTCCTACAAAACCTTTAAGAGTTATGCTACCCCAGTGTCTGACCACATGCGCTCCTTATGATATTAATGCCAGTATACCGGCATGTAATTAAAAGAGGATGTTAGCCTATGATTGCCTACCTTTTGGTTTCTTTTATTGGTATATAATGTCTGACAAACCTTTTTGCTGCTGAAAGAGAACTTATTAGCTGAATCCTGTTGTAATATTGAGTTAGTTATAATAAATAAGAGAGTTTGACATGAAGTATAAATTATAGCAGTTACTTATGTGTCTAGTGACCTGTATTGCTTTAATGGGAAGCAAACAAGTATGGGCATCATTTCTGATGAGGTCAGCTTACTTGTATTGCTTTAAGAAGAAGCAAGCAAGTATAGGCATAATTCTAGATGAATTCAGCTGATTAGATGGGCCTCTGCTTTTTTTTTTAGTAGTTGGTGTGTTGTTCCTTGTTTTAAGGATTCTAGTTGGTATTGCCAATTTGCTTGTATTTTAAATTTGAATTAGTTACTTAACCTTATCACCAGGTTTAGGGCATTACGACTCTCAAATTTTGGTGTTAGTTAGGTTGGTGATTTCCATATAGACCTCACGTGTACTCCAGTTGCTAAATGGAAATACAATGTATAGTCTTCGTGAAGTTCAATGTATACAATATATTTTACGTTGGCTTGCATAGTGCTGACTTTCGTAATTTGACTTCTTCTTTTTTCAACACTAGTATTTAACTTTAATACCCCTATCGCGGCAAATTTAGTTGTTGTATGATTGAGCATAATCCTATGTGCTAATCACCGAAGCTAAAATTTAAACTGTGGTCATTTAGAACTCGCTACCTAGCATTCCTACTTTTTTAAAAAAAAAAGATGTTAATCTGTTTTCTATTTTGCTTCTGGTGCAATTACGACATTGCTATGTTTCTCGACTTTTCTAATGCACGGCCGAATAACATTGCAGTCATTACTGTAAAACAGAGTAATTTGGTTTGGTAGTCTCGGCCATGACAGGATTCTAAAGTTCAGTGTTGCTCCTTTTCTATATTATTTTCCCCGCTTGGACGCCAAAATTAATACCGAGGAATGTAGAGCATGTGAGTAGGTAGCTAAAAAACTTCTGAATTTTGGCGTAAAATTTAAACAAAGAAGCTTACAATTGTATGTTAAACCTCCAAAATGTGATACACCTGAGTGCGGGTCTCCAAGCTGATAGCGGTTGTGGCAGCGGCTGGACAAATAATGTTACATTTTATGTTCCCCTAACATGGTTGCATTTCAAGGCTCAAGTCAGTCCTTTGTTCAATGGAAAATATGTTCAGTTCAGTGGTACATGTATCACTTCAATGTTGTGCATTTGATTGCTAGTATGTTGTTCAGTGGTACATGTATCACTTTTGTTCATAAAGAGTACTACGGAACATAGTGTGCACGCACCTGGGCTGTTTTATGTTGAGCTTTTGATACATTAATTTTTTTATGGCGACAAAAAACCCGACTCACAAGCAAACTTCATGTGCCGTCATCAGGGTCCCAAAAATGAGCAAACTTTATAGAGTGCTTAGAGTATGCCCGCCAGTTGTAGCACACTGTAGGATACAATGTTTTTCACGTAGTCTTGTGGCACATTTTCTGGAGGTTTCGCCAAAATGACTGTAACTTTAGTGGCCTCTCGAGCCCTAGACAACGCTACGTACAGCTGTCCTGGTGAGAAGCAAGGTCTCGGTAAATATATAGCCACTCTGGCAAGTGTCTGTCCCTGAGATTTGTTTATAGTCATGGCGAAGCTTAGCTTAACTGGAAACTGTTTCCTCTGGAATTGGAAGGGGTAGTTTGTAGCTGCCGGCGACCGCAAATTAATGCGTGGTATGAATACATGTTCCCCTGCATGGTGACCAGTAGTTATCATACACTCTATCAAGTTGTTGTAGAATTTTTTGCAGACAAGCCTTGTACCATTGCATAGCCCAGAAGATGGCAGGAGATTTCTGAGCAATATAACTGGACTCTCAGGTTTAAGTATTAGCTCATGTGGGCTCATACCGCCTGGACATAATTTGTTGATAAACTCGTTTGGATAGATGTTGCACTTGTCATCTAGGATAGTATCGTAGCTCTTATAGGTTTTGGAGGCCCTTGGAAAGCGATTTATTAAAATAGAATTAACCGCATCTACGTCATGGTTCATTGGGGTGAGTATAGCTCGACTCTTGAAAATATTAGGGTCAAAGCTCTGAAGATCGAACCTGGTGAATGCCAAATCAGTAATTGTGGTAATCAGTTCATGGTTTTGGTCACTAAGGCATCTAACAATACCTTGAGGTAGCTCAATGTATTCATTTTGTGTTGTCTGTAGCTCGCCGTTTCCGAGGGACAATAAGAATTTTGAGAACTCGGGGTCTTGCCGAGCCCGAATGTTTTCCGTCAACCTAAATTTTGTCAACCTGGGCCAGATTCTAGAGGCTACCAAACTGCAGTCCACAACCTCTTTATTGGATTTTTGGGGTACAACCGGAAGGATTTGGCGGAAGTCGCCACCAAACACTATAAGCTTACCACCAAAGAGGACGTCTGAGTCACACAGGTCGCGGAGTAACTCGTCTAATGCCTCGACATTTTCTTTCCTAGCCATTGATGCTTCGTCCTAATTATTAGCGCTGCTTCTCTCAAGAGCCCGGCCAGGCTGCCTTGTTTCGGTACATCACATGATAGCGAGCTGTGTAGATCCACATGAATTTTAAAACGGGAATGGGCTGTTCTCCCAGATGGAATGTTTGATGCTGCAATGCCAGATGTAACAGTTGGCAATATGATTTTCCCCATGAGCCTGACTTCAGCATATAATGCATTGTACAAGTAAGTTTTACCAGTCCCACCAAGACCATCAACAAAGAATGCTCCGGGTGCTCCACTTCTTACATGGTTTATTATTATATCAAATGCGTCTTGCTTATCAACATTTAGAGAAACCCTACATGCAACGCATTCATCAGGTATTGGGGCATCGAGAGCATCAATTATATCTCTGCTGCGCCTAAGTTCGTCTTCTAAGTCGGTGTACAATTGATGCAATCCAAATGTCTTCATAGTTTTACCCATATATAGCTTCCAATATACGCTCCACCGCTCGATATGTTAGGTTATGTGCTTTTGCTGCAGCTCTTGGGACCTGGTTTGAAAAATATTCTGAAAGTTGCGGGTAGTACTTGGTCCATAGGCTATTTGGATCCTTTGGTTGGCAGAATATAAGAATTGTGGCAAACAGGCGTCTTAGAGCCACATGCATCTGAGCTGCTACAGCTTCATCTAAACATAGGTCAACTGTGTTATCATTTTCTAATAATCGTAACTTCATAGCCGCTTCCTGGAATGTGGCACATCGATCACCGTCAACAGTTAGGAGGTCTTCAAAAGACGTGGGATCTCGGACATGCAATAGTAACAGGCGTAAGAAATATCGTTCGCCTTCCGATGGTGCTACAAAGTCAAGCCTACCTATAACCACTAATTTAGTCCGCCTCTTAAACCAGGCCTTCTCATTAGTGTCCCACCTAAAGTACTCTGGAAATTCACTATACAAATATTTTGGTACCTTGCCATCATTGTCGTCGACATAGATTTGATAGTACTGTGACAAAGGAGTCCTGCTCCTCTTTTCATCAGCAATCACACTTTTCAGATTTTCTTGTGGCCGCATTTGGATGGATTACATATTAGGAAGATGTATTTGAAGCGGCATGACTGCTGATTGTATCTCAAATAAATCAAACCCAAAGATACGCCATATTGCCTCACATGGGAAAACCCATCTACCAGACTGGAACAGATGGATTCCGTCAACCACTTGTGCACTGTCAGTGCCAGTAGCTGTTACATTGAAAGAAATTTGTCATGGCCCTTATAAACGTACTTGTACAAATATTTCACCGCTTGTATCGTGGAGCACACTTCCACATTTAAGTGGCAGTCAAACAACATTATTAGGTATGGATTAAAAGGTATGACCCAACGGTTGTCTAACATATGTCCCCGAATCTTAGCACTTTCCTGGGTGTCTCTACGCCTGCACACCGGATACCCATCTGAGTTGTTGTTAGTCTCATCCGTAAATTTCTTAGGAAACCCATACTTACAAACTCCGAGTGTTTTTCGATGTGCCATACACGGGCATTTATCGTCCAGTTTACCACATGGACCGTGCATCGTGTGCTTAAAAACCGACTTTCTGAGTGTTGGTTGCGACATAAGAGATATTTCAGCCGAAACAAACTTGTCGAAGTCCGCTGGGCAGTTCATCTTAAATGCATTTTTTAGTATTATCAGGAAATGTGCATGGGGCAGCCCCCTTTTATGGAACTCTACAACGTATATGAGGGCTGCTACTTCACCAAAAATATGTTCCTCAGTCACTTGCTTCTTGAAAGCAAGAAGTTTTGCCCTGAATACTCTTGCAACAATGTCCGGTCGATTGTGGGCTTCTTCCCCAGAACATAGTTCACGTTTAATCTCAGGCCAATTAGCATTGCATGTCATCGTCACAAAAAGGCCAGGCTTACCATAACGTTGAACCAGAGACATGGCATTCAGATATCTCTTTTTCATGTCTCTAGGTCCTCCGATGTAAGTTGCCGGTAGTGTGACTCTTCTACCTACATTCGCTGCCAAGCTTTCACCAGCATCAACTGTATTCAAGAGCCCTTGATATAGTTAAGATCTTATGGCATCTTGGTTGTTTATGAAATAATCTAGGCGGGTGTTCTCAAGCTTCACGTACATGTCGACCACATATTGTTGGTAACACCTGCCAGCTCGTAGAAGCATGTTACAAGGTCTATTTGAAGCTTATAACCATAGTTATCTCGACATGAAATGTTCTTTTCTCCAGTTGTTCTCAAACCAATACTACCTGCATTTTTTCAAAATGAAATCAATTTAAAACGTGGAAGCTAACAACGTTTAGCAGTGTTAAATAAACTTGAATACAACTTTTATGAAAGTGGAGCAAGGACTTATGGCTAGCCTCGCCCTCTAGTAAGCTTTCCCCATTCTCACAAGAATTTACTGGAGGAGTTGACGTTGAGTGGCCCACTGTCCTAGCGTTATTGGCATGCTTCCCTGCAATTTTCAAAATTGAAATTAATTAAAACGTGGAAGCTAATCGCGTCTATCAGTGTTAAATAAACCGAATAAAGGTTTTATGAAATTGGAGGAAGGACATACGGCTAGCCTCGCCCTTTAGTAAGCTTTCGTCATTCTCACAAGAATTCACAGGGGTAGTTGACATTGAGTGGCCCACTGTCCTAGCCTTATTGGGAGGCTTTGATTTCTTCAGGCCCTGGTGCCAACCGCACTCTCCATAGGGGAATAGCAACGGATACTGCAAGGGGCCGTAACACCCGTAATAGTGCATAATACGGTGGGATGTTTGTGTTTTCCCTATCACAGTGATGTGCGGTCCCTCAGTTTGGCCTACGGCAGAATTATCAGGCCATATGACAGCCACTTTGTCCGAAGTTGGTGCGTTGTACACACGCTGATCCTTCATAGTACTTTTGTTAATAAGGATTTCTGTGTTGTCTAGTATGTCAATTTCACGGAGGGATCTGAAGAACTTTGCATATGGGTTAACGCTAGTCACCTCCATCAGGACATCAACTACATCTCGGCGCAATTCTGAAAAGCACCCAGCTCGGCGCTCAGCTTCGTGCTGGCCATCATAAAAATACATTTGGAGATACCTAGGCTCCACATCACTTGGCAGCAGATCCGGTACATGGTGGTATATTTTCCCATAAAGTTTGAACACGTAAATGCCTTTATAACTCTTTGGATCAAAGGTGCCACCAATCGAGCTATACGCAAACATGTTGTTGTACGTCCTTGCATATTTTTGGAAATGACGCGCACCCTCGGTGTTGGAAGTATACAAATAGTTACGTTGTGGTGGGTATGTGTTACTTGGCAAGACAATTGCACCGTCACCGCAACAAAAGTTCCGGGACTCATAGAAAATTCTGCGGGCACCACACTTGATGCAACTTTCTGCAATTGGGAGAATTTGGTGGCCTTCAGACAAAGGCCTACCAATTGTTGCTGCTAGTAGACCTGAACATATACTCAACGTTAGTTTGAAAGTGTAGGCACGGTACTGTTACGTGTTTATTTTCTTCTTTATTACTTGACGATTTTGAGATTGTATATATGCATACTTGATGGCGTTGTGTCCTTGGCCTTCCTTGCTTTTTTTTGGGAGCTGTTATGGTAGATTCACAGGGATTGCTGCATGAATAACTAAACTGATAAATGGTAAAAATTTGAGAGGTATACATTTACAGCGGCATCGAGTATTTAACAACAATTAACCCACACTTAAACATATCCTTGTCATCTATACATGACATTTTTAATTTTTTTTTGAAAGGCAGCTTATATAACCTAAACCATTCAAACTGGTTTTATCATGCCTGAAATAAATGCTTCTATCTATAGTATTGACAGGGTTGTCGCGTACCCTAATCAAAGATAAATAACCCATACTAGGCTAACAACAGATTAATGTAATTAGGGAAGTAAGGGGTCGATCTCGGGGAGACGGGAGATACTTGTGAATAGTTATGGTTAGAACTCTACCTTGGATGATTGGCAAATGTTTGTCACTAATTAATAAATACTAGAATAAAAATGATAACAATGCAATAAAGAAAAGAATCTAGGGAAATAGGTTCACACATGTAGATTAATGTATTGACGAAATTGGATTTAGGATATGCAAATAATTCATTGTGAGTTCGTAAGAATGATGTGTTCATTACAATCATAGATTAGATGGTCTAGCAGGCTTTTAGGCGATTTACTAGGTCTTAATCTACCATGTCATGCTTTGTCTATTCAATCCACGTATCTCTACCTTGGAAAAGAATTCCATTCTAGTCAATGATTATGGCCAAAAATCGTTAACCATCGTTACAATCCAAACATGCATAGACACAACGTTTTAAAGGCACAATTTCTTTTATCCAATTATCATCTTTTAATCAATCTAACATGGCTATCCAACACCCTAGAAAAACGACTACTTATGCATGATTAACAATGAAAGGGAAACTAAGATTATAAAACTAAGAATGGTAAACATGATAAAGGAAATACTAAAAGAAAATGAAACTATAATATAAAAGCAAGAACAAGGATTACCGAAAAGGATGAGCAAAGATTGAAATGGAACAAGAACTTGAATAGGAAATACAAACCCGAAAACTTGAGTTCCAATTACAAGTAGAACCATACAAACTTAGAACTAAACTAAACTAAACTAGAGAAAACTAAAACTAAACTAAAACTAAGAAGAAAATGAGAGAAAGAAGAAAAACTAAACTAAAGAGAGAAGAGAAGTGTTTTTTTGTACATCTTAGTTGTGTGTGGAGGCTAGGCTATTTATAGGGTTGAGAGGTTGCTCAAATGTGTCCAGATTCATCCCCTAGACAACCTAATAAAGCTCCATTAAGGCTTGCATTAAATAGAGGTTGGTCAAATGTGTCCAGATTCATCCCCTAGACAAAACATTTAATCACTCATTTAAACTTGGTAGAAGAAGAGCCAAGAAACGTCTCAACAGCAAACATACCCGATCGGGTAAGTGGAAATCCGATCGGGTAAGTGTGCAAGATGGACTTTTCCGTCTCTTCCAATTTCATCCTTGGGCACGGAATCCTATGCCCTGGTCTTGGTCAATGCAATACGTAATTGGTCTTGGGCTAGTCTTCCTTTGACTTGGGTTGATGTTTCCTTTTGAAGTTCAAAGCCAAAGTCCAAGATAAATCCACTTGAGGAAGGATGTAGCGGAATCGTAATCAAATCGTGAAATGGCTATCATCGGTTCCTCATAAACTCGTACTCTAGTGTCTTTGCTCCATAAAGTAGGAAAATATAGCAAAAACCGCTTCATTTCCTATAAAACGAGACAAAACACGCAAAACAACTAGAATAGCAATATTAGCTCGTTAATCACTTAACAAAGTGCATAAATCGTATAGAAATCGAGCTAAAACGGGGGATAAAATCATACAAATATTCACTTATCAAACTCCCCCAAGCTAAACCCTTGCTTGTCCTCAAGCAAGCATACAATAACAAACATGACAAGGACAAGGGCGACGAGCAACAATCAATCCAACCAAATGCAAATCCCATCAAGTAGCTTATAGAGCACAATGAAACACATCCCGAAACAACGTGGGCATAGGGAAAATGCAAAACATGGTTGAGATTTATATAACGGCGCAACATAAGGAACATCAAATAGACTTTTCGGCTCTTGCATGATCTTTTGACAATGGACTCTCACGGTGCACTCAACACTCAAATTTTTATATAAATTAAGGAAATATTATTTTATATTTAAGTGGCACTCTCCTATCTACGACTCATGAGAATGCGCCCGCAATCTAATATGGTAAACAATTCAAAACACAAGTCAAAGATCACAATGCACATAGAAAAGAAGCCGGAAGAATAGGAAGAAGGATTTGGGAAATGGGTGAAAGGTGGTCAAACAGTTATGGTCATGTGAAGGTTAGAATGAGCTAGCAACTGACCAATGATAAATGAATACTCAATCCAAACTTTCGATTAATTCCCAAAAGACGAATAAACGAAGCCAGAAGAAACGGATTGGCTTATTACACACGAAACACAAGAGTGAACTCCTTCTAAACATTGAATTGACATTTTGAGGAGATACTCACAACTTCTTCTTTTATTTCTTTTTCTTTCTTTTTTCGATTTTTTTCTTTTTCAATTTTTTTTCATTTTTCTATTTCATTTTTTTCTTTCTTTTTTTTTCTGAACATAACATCACTTTTTGGACATTTTGGTTCTCCCAAATTCACTTTGACATAAAAGAACAAATCTTCTCAAAAGAGCACCCATACACCATAGTCTAGCTACTAGCTCAAAAGGTAGGCAGTTTTTATGTGTAGCTATTATTTTGTGAAGCATTTGTATGAAGGGACTAATTTTGAGGGGTAATTCAAAGTGAAAAAGGCTTCAAATCTTAGTGAATCATGAATGCAACGCTTATGGGAATGAAATGAGAACCATACTTGTGCATTTTTAATGTGACGTAAATCATAAGGAGAAACTACACACACCTAATTGGGATCGGGTATAGATGTACCGATCACTAGAGGCTCTACCTTACCGTATATGTAGTTTGCCAAAGTCAAGATCAAGCCTAATAAGTCTAAAATCAATCCCTCACCCACTGTGTACAAGACATCCCCATGTATGCAAAAAGCCCGTCAAAAGCGTGAAACATTGGCTAAAAAGCTACAATAAGGGAAATGCATTGAGGAATGACATTATGCACAACACAATTGGGTGGACAAAACACACAACTTTTATTAAATTTTTTAATTTTTTGATTTTTTTGGATTTTTCAAATTTTTCAAATTCAATAAACAACTAGACTAAATAAACAACGACACAAACTAAATCCCTCCCCCAAGCTAGAATAACACATTGTCCTCAATGTGCGAAACGGGTTTTAAGCGCAGAAAACACAAAGAAGGAAAACATAACCAATAAAGGAATGGGGGACGACTCAACAAAAATGGTAAAGAAAGAAAAGAAAACATACAACCGTGCAACAGCTCCCCCAAGCTAGCTTGAAAACGGGGGCAAAGTACAACCCAAGCACCAAAGTACCTGTGATGAACAAGCTACTACAATACTAGATAAAATTATTGTCTTATTGTCCAAGCTATTAGAACCAAAACCAAATGAATTATTTAAAAATTAACATTATTAAATTGTCCAACAAAAATAATTTATTTCATAACAAAAATATAATAAAACACGGGTTGCCTCCCGCGAAGCTTTATTTAAATGTCTTGCTAGACTCTTTATTAATGAAAATCATTCTTTGTGCCTTAAAAAGCATGTCAATGCCCTTAGAAGTAGATCATAAACCTGCGCATGAGCAATACAAAAACATATGTAAGCAATTGACAAGATATAGGCATGAAATATTGAAGGTAAGAATTTATATATCTTATCATTGTGCGCATGACAAACTTCATAGATGACCACTGAACTGCTCCACTCGTCAGTGAGAGATGGAGTGAAATGTTTAAGATCATGGAACAAACAATTAGTTTCCAAAATATCATTAGTGGACTCTAATTGGGGGTAGGGTGAATCAAAGGATTGGGAATCAAAAATGGGTGGTTGATCCCACTTAATTTCAAGGCTAGGTTCACAAAACCCAGTATCATTTTCAAATAAATCTGGAATATCCTTAGCGAAGGGATTTTCAAAGAAATCTGATGACTCTCCATTGGAGTCACAAATGGGCTTAACAACATCCTTGTCTAAAGTCTCGTCTACCATATGGTCAATATCAATAATGGGGGTCTCAAAATTGTCAAATGGAACGACACTAGAGTGACTTTCAATAGAAAAGGTTGGACCATCATCATCGTCATCTATTAATTCATATGATTGGGGAGAATTAGACTTATATGGGGGGGCTGAAAAAGCATAGGAGAAAATAGACTCACATGGGGGTGGTGAAAAAGCATAAGGAAAATTGATTGGCTTACATTTTTTAAACGTGGGTTCTTCCTTTTGCCCTTTGAGCATTTGAATTTGAGCCATGATTTCATTGATTTGCTCTTGGATTCTCAACCGCCAGTGCGTTTCATCCCAAGATTGGGATGCCATAAAGTCCAAGAAAATCCAAAGTTCCTTTCCTTTCTTCTGATAAAAACTTCCACCACTCAATTGCATAGCCAGGCTATGACACTCAATGAGCATTCCATGAAACACGACATCTCTCATATAGGTCTCATCAAGGGTATACCCAAGAGAGATAATATGGTTAGAATAGCTATAAAATCGGTCGAGGTATTCATGGAAAGGCTCATTCTCGCATTGTGGTGGTTGGAGTCATTGAGAGAAAATAAAGCAATCCCTTTGAAAGAAAATATTCCTATTACCTGAAAAGAGTCACTATACTACAAGGAAAAGGTGAGAAAAATTTCAAGGAACAAGTGTTCCTCGAGACAAAAGAAAAGAAAAAAAAGAAAAAGACAAGGTAAAACTCTACTAATCACAAATAAACAAAACCGTGCTCCTCGGCAACGGCGCCAAAATTTGACAGGGTTGTCGCATACCCTAATCAAAGATAAATAACCCAGACTAGGCTAACAACAAATTAATGTAATTAGGGAAGTAAGGGGTCGATCTCGGGGAGACGGGAGATACTTGTGAATAGTTATGGTTAGAACTCTACCTTGGATGATTGGCAAATGTTTGTCACTAATTAATAAATACTAGAATAAAAATGATAACAATGCAATAAAGAAAATAATCTAGGGAAATAGGTTCACACATGTAGATTAATGTATTGACGAAATTGGATTTAGGATATGCAAATAATTCATTGTGAGTTCGTAAGAATGATGTGTTCATTACAATCATAGATCAGATGGTCTAGCAGGCTTTTAGGCGATTTA
>JAIUZE010012843.1:0-43140 GCA_022085475.1 Heliosperma pusillum | reverse complement strand
TCAAAGTTGACTGAAAGGTCGAGAAAAGTCGAAGATGACTTAAAAGTCAAGAAAAGTTTAGGACGACTTAAAAGTCAAGAAAAGTCAATGACGACTTTTAAAAAGTCAAGAAAAGTCAAAGACGACTTAAAAGTCAAGAAAAGCCAAAGACGACTAAAAACGGTCTTTTCATGAAATCTCTCAAAAATTCCTAATACGAACGCGGAATTTCAAAATAAGACTCGGAACAAAAATTCCTATTTTAAAAACTTAAGTTCTACTGAAAAGTGTTAGTAAATATTTTTACTAGAAAAATCGGGTACTTTTCGGGTTGTTACATCCCTCATGAGTCACTTTATGCTATACAAGTGGAGGAGCCATGGTATGCTACCATGGTCAACTATTTGGTGACAAAGCGGCTCCCAAGCCATTTCTCTTCTCATCAAAAGAGCAAAGTCAAATCCGATGCCAAGTACTATACATGGGATGATCCTTCCTTGTGGAAGTTTTGCCAAGATCAACTTGTGAGAAGATGTGTGCCCGAGAGTGAGATCCCTTCCATCTTACATCATTGTCATGACTATGCTTGTGGAGGACATTTGGGGCCACAAAGAACCGCTAGAAAAGTGCTTGAATGCGGTTTCTTTTGGCCAAGCCTTTTTAAAGATGCCCACAAATTTGTAAAGACTTGTGACCGATGTCAAAGGGTGGGGAATTTGACAAAGAGAAATGAGATGCCACAACAACCTCTTCTATATTGTGAGATCTTTGATGTGTGGGGAATTGATTTTATGGGCCCTTTTCCAAATTCCGGGGGTTATTTGTACATCCTCTTGGCGGTGGACTATGTATCAAAATGGGTTGAAGCAATTCCTACCCGCACCGATGATGCCAAGGTAGTAGCCATTTTCATTCAAGAGAACATATTCTCTCGGTTTGGCTTTCCCAGGGCTATCATTAGTGATAGGGGGACCCATTTTTGCAACAAGGTGATTGGAGGCCTTCTCAAGAGGTATGGGGTGAATCATAAAATTTCCACGGCCTACCACCCACAAACAAACGGGCAAGCCGAACTCTCAAACCGTGAAATTAAAGGAATACTTGAAAGGACGGTGAATCCGGATAGAAAGGATTGGAGTAAGAGGCTAGTTGATGCATTGTGGGCATATAGGACCGCTTTCAAAACCCCCATTGGCATGTCCCCATTCCGCCTCATCTATGGCAAGGCTTGCCACCTCCCCGTGGAGGTTGAGCACAAAGCCGATTGGGCTATCAAATCTTTCAATCAAAACCAAGATGAGAGCGGTATGCACCGAAAGCTTCAATTACAAGAACTTGAAGAAATTCGCCAAGATGCTTATGAGAACTCTTCCATCTACAAAGAGAAAACAAGAAGATGGCATGATGGGATGATAAACCGTAGAGTTTTCAAGGAAGGTGATAAAGTTCTTGTGTTCCAAAACCGGTTTAAGCTCTTTCTGGGCAAGTTGAGGTCAAGATGGTTTGGACCTTACACCGTCAAGAAAGTGTTTACTCATGGAGCTATAGAAGTGGAGGGGCCCGGGGATGGAAAGCTCCTCAAGGTGAATGGCCACCGTCTCAAACACTACTTCCAAGGATGTGCCCGGGAGGGGGAAGAAGAGGTCTTGCTTGAAGATCCCATTTATCAAAGTTGAAAAGCTTGAAATAGCTAAGTCGAGCCATCGACTCTAAATAAACGGCAAACCATGTACATACTCTATCCTTGTGAATATTTCTTTGAAGTTTCTTTGTTAAATCTTAACATTTGAGTTGTTTTAAGTTAGTTAGACATTGCATCAAACAAAATTTTTTGAAGTTAATAACGGTTTTGTGAAGTTTTGCGAGTTTTTGGCCGCCTCGGGATGCGTGCCACGGATAAAAAGTTCGGGAATCGATGGAATTTAGATATTGGAGGTTATTATGGACCATTGAAGTGAAGTTGCAAGTATGGAGGTGTTTGGAGCACTTAGCAAAAATTTTGCTAAGTGCAAAAGCAAGAACCATCCGGCAGTGAAGGACGCAGCCTGCGTCGTGACGACGCAGCCTGCGTCGTAGGACGCAGCCTGCGTCATTGGACGCAGCCTGCGTCGTTGGATGATTTCAGTTTATTTTCTAACTCTTGCCCGAGTTCTTCATAACACAACAACCCCATCTTCTTCTTTGCTTTTCACGACAAACACACCAAAACCAACCCCAATCCCTCAAAAATCCATCTTTCTCACTCAAATCTTCCAAAACTTTCATCAAAATCAATCCAATTCTTCATCCTAATCATTATTCTACCTTCTATAACCCCAAAACCAATCTCATTCACTCAAAATCTCAGAAAAATCCGTCTTAAAAACCCAGATTTTTTTTCCCTCAAATTCGTTTTTTCGGGTCTTTAGTTGGGTTTTTAAGGCTATTTGTCGAATTCCTACCTATTTCTAATCATCAAGGAGCTTGAATCTTGTGGAAAAGCAAAGGTATAACTTCATACTCGACTTTTTCATTATTTTTCAAGTTTTTTTTGCTCGAATTAGGCTAGAATTAGTCTTAGGTTCAGTTCCCCCTTTCCCTTGCTTGATTGTGTAGTTAGGATTGGACAAAGTTTTCTGAGTAAGGTAAAGAAATTCAACAAACACTAGCTTTTTGAGGTGTAGAAATTGTTGCACACCAAGTGTTTGTTGAATTGCTTGAGTGAAAAACCTTTCGAGTGATTGCTTGTTATTGTTGTAGTGTGTTGTTTGTTACATTTTGCAGAAATGGCACCAAAGATCTCTAAGTTGTTTGGCAAAGGGAAAAATAAGAGGACCGCGGTGAGTGAGCCCGACATCGAGGTTGAAGCGGTGTTTATGGGCTATGAGAGGTTGCAAGCTCAATATAAGAAAATTTGGGATCAAATATCCACTCACCCTCTTGTAGCAACCAAATTCTTTTGCCCAAACACCCTCCATGCCTTAGGCATGTTCAACTTGACAAGGGACATGCTAGCTAAAGTAGGGCTAGAGGCTTATCTCGAGCCAAACTCCTGGGATTACACCTATAGGAGTTTCGCATACGAGTTTCTAGCAACCTTGTCGGAGTTGGATGTGCCCGAAGGTGAGGAAAAAGCCTACCGATTCCGATTGAACCAAACTTGGCATAATGCCCCAACTTCCGAAATCCGTCAAATCCTAAAAATCACCAAGCAACCCGAAGACATTAGGTGCCCAAGGGGCAAAATGCATATGATGTGGGGTAGCATTACCAGTGACCACGGCCCGTCTAAGGATGCCAAACTATCAACCATCACCCACCCCGTCCTCCGCCTAATTACTAGGTTCCTTACCACCATTTTCAACTCCGCGGGAGAACCCACCAAGGTGCCGGAGAATATCCGGCTATGTTTGTGGACTATGCTTCCGGAGGGGGTAGGGATCCCGGATTGGGCCGATTTGTTTTTGAGAGCTTGCATCAAGCATAGGCAAAAATCGGCAAGGGCAAGCATCCATTGTGGGGGGGTGATTTCTTTCTTGGTGAGGCATTATGAGGGGGGCATTGGTAATGATCAAGCGGTGAACATTTGTAGGGGGTTGACGAGGTACAACCGTCTTGGGCTAGAGGAAGTGCATATGTTTAAGACTAGCAAGGAGCAACCCTTAAAAGGGTTTTGGTTGGGAAGTGACGGGCTAAGCTACATGAAGTTGCCTAGACCTCAAAACAATCCTTTACCTAGAGGACCCGCGGCATGGGATTTTGTTTGTCCTAGGGAGGAGAGTTTGGGGGTAAGTAGTGCGGAGGAGGAGGAGGAGGTAGAAGAAGTGCCTTTGAGGCAAAGGAGGGTAAGGAGAGAAGGTGGTGAGGGAAGTGAGCATTTGAGAGAGGAGATTGAGATCCTTGCAATTGAGCAAGGACCTTCCCAAACCACCAATTTTGAACAACAACAACAACAACAACAACAACAACAACAACAACAACAACAACAACAACAACAACCACCACCATTTCATTTCCAATCACCATTCCAAAGCCACCATGATACCGACACCCCCATGTTTGATGCGGAGGGTCGTTCTAGCACACCCGTGGAGCCATGGCAACAACAAATGGCTAACTATTTTGCTAGCACCAACGACGTCTTGGCACACATTAGTGGGAGGGTGGATGCCTCAAACACTTGGCAACAACTTCAAGGAGGTAGGCTTGAGACTTTGGATGATTGGCACAATGTTGTGGAGGAGAGGGAGAGACTGAGAGCGGAAGCCGAGAGGGCTCAAAATGCGGAATGGAAGAGGATGCTAGACGGGCAAGAGGAAGCCCGCCTTTGGAGAGAACAACAAGATCAAAGGTGGAAAGAGCAAAATGAAATGTGGGCCACCCAAAATGCTTGGAGGGAGCAAGCTACGAGCCACTTTAACGTTCAAAATGAGCGCCACCACACCTATCTTCAAGACTCCTATGAAGATGCGGTGGCACAAGAGGACGTCCATGGCTTGGCTAGCTCTCTCTTTGGGATGTCCATGCAACAAAACCCGGGCTACCCTTTTCCTTACACCCAAGCAATCCTTGATGAAGGCATGGAGCAAAGAAGCCGGATTAGAGAAGAAAGGGATAGGAGGACAAACCGAGGAGGTGCCTCGGGGTCTTCTCCTTTCGACAATTGATGAGGTAACATTTTTCTTCTCTCCTACACTGAGGACATTGTATTTTCTAAGTGTGGGGGAGAAGATTGTACATAGTTAGTTTGTTTTTGATGCTTGTATTTTTAATTTGTCTTTATTTTGAAGAAAAAGAAAAAAAAAAAAAAGGAGAAAAAGAAAAGAAAAAAATTGAAAATCCCGGCTAGGTGAAAACCCACAAGGGTGGGCACCTATGCAAGATTTGGGAAGGTGGCCGAGGACGGAATGAAAACCCAAAAGGGCATTCCGGGCAAAATGAAGAATCGAGTTGCGAGCCACCAATGAGAGGAAAGGGAAAGCTAAGGTGAAAACCCGAAAGGGCACCTTAGGCAAAATGAGGGATTTTCAAGAAAAAAATGAAAAAATGAAAAAAATGAAAAAAATTTGAGCATAATTCTTCCTATGATGAGGATTTTGGAGGAATAAGAAGGGAGTGATAAGGAGGAAATTGGAAGGAGGCTAGTTTAGGACCCCTTTTATTTTTGTTTTTGAGTCACAAAACTTGGTTTCAAATTGGTGGATTTATTTTGATGGTTGCTTGGTTGTGCAAATTTTGAAGTTTGGGGCCAACCAAGTAACCATGGTTTGCATTAGTGGAGTAATAAGGGGGTGGTATAAGGAGTGGTTTTGTATGGAGGTTGTTGAGAAAGACCATCTCGCTATGCCTTGGGATAAGGCAAAGATGGTCATACTACTTTTTTTGGGAGCTATAAGGAGGGAGGAATTGATTTGAATCGGAGTAGGTGGCATGTCGTGTCTTTAGTCTTGAGGGATGATATAAGGAGGGGGAGTGAGAGAAGAGTGTCACAAAAATTGAGTCTTTTTGTCTTATTTTTGTCATTGGTGGATTGTTTAAGAGGGAGTATAAGAAGGGTGTAGCGAGGGAAGAGAGGTCAATGCCTCCACACACACTTTGTTGGGCTCGTGTCATTTATGCTAATCTCGAGTTTTACTCGGGACGAGTAAAAGTCCAAGTGTGGGGGTGTTTGACAACGTCAAATATTGTCGTGTCTAGTAGTAATTTTTAGAGTCTTTCGTTCTACTTTTTACGGGTCATTAGCTATGTTTTATGTTAATTTTAGTTTTTGTAATAATGTTAGTATTTAGTATTTTAAGTCAATTTTGAGAGTCAAATCCCGAAAGTCAATGAAAGTCAAACCCGAAAACCCGAGACCCAAAAACCCGGAACTTGAAGTGGGCTAGCAATGAATCACCAAGGTTTGAAGACAAAGCCCAATGGGTCAATGGAAGTCAAGGCGGGGTCAATATCCATGGGGTCAACGAAAGTCAAGAAGGAAAGCAAAGGAAAAATTAGGCAGCGCTCGACGCAGCCTGCGTCGTAGGACGCAGCCTGCGTCGTCACGACGCAGCCTGCGTCATCTCTCAGCACGGATTTTCTTCCTTTTCTCGTCTTGTCTTTTGGAAGCCCACCTTTCAAGGCCCCTAGGTTTGCGGACCAAGGGTTTAAAAGAAGAAGACTGAAGAGAGAGAGGGCATCAAGCATTCATACATTGAAACATCATATTTTCCTTAGCATTTCTCTACTTTGTTCTTCAAGTTTGGCTCTTGTAATGGGTTTTTACTTAGAAATTGGTTGTAATATGAAGACTATGGATAGCTAATCTTCTTTTGCTTAGTGTAATTTGAACAAGTTCTTCCCTTTTTAGCATTGTAAGACCTTTTTAATCCTTCCTTCTCTATTTAATTCCCTTTTCCTATGTTTGAATTTCATTGTTGAATAAATTGTTGTTAAGACTAACCATCTTAGTAATTGTTTGTTTGATTAAATTGCTTTGTCTTGATGAATTTGGTTGATTTGTCTTGGTATTTGTTGAAGCAACTTGAAAGATTGTAACTTTGGTTTAAAAGTTGGAATCTTTTGAGTGGAATTTGGATTATTGTGTATTTAGGACATGGTTTAATGTTTTATTACATGATTCTAGCATGCTTCTTTGGTTTTGTGCTTAAAGCTTGCATCTTTATTTATGCTTATGTTTTAATAAGTATGGGTTTAGTTGTATTGGGTCATTTATGGATGGTTTAATTCATGGTGGCTAATTCTTAGAAGTTTGAAATAGATAATTAGAGAAGGGAGGAAAGGAGGGATCTTTACTTTGTTAATTGTGGGGGAACTTGGGATAATTGCACTAAGTTACTTCTCCTTATTTGAATCTTTGAGTATTTAGTTGTTATTGGTAATTTTAGACTTGATAATCATTTCTCATGAAAAACTCCCTCCCTATTTGTTATCTACATGTTTACCATTGTGAATATCATAGTTTGTAAGTAATTCAAGTCTTTGTTTCAATTAGTGTCTTAATTAGTAATTAGTGTTTTAATTTGTGATTAGATTAATTAATTTGTTTAATCGGTTTTTAGCAAGAGTCTAGATTAGATTTTTAGCATTCATCACCTTCCCTTGGGTTCGATCCTTTTCTTACCCTTACTACCATTTTACTTAGGTTGGTTTGAGTCTAGATTTGGCTTTATAAATTGTTATTTGGCATAGCTAATTTGTGGAATTAACGACCCCGTAAAATAAGCTCGTCACCTACCACCCTCAGACCAGCGGTCAAGTAGAAGTCTCAAATAGAGAGTTGAAAACAATTCTTCAGAAAGTAGTCTCAAAATCTAGAACTGATTGAAGTAATAAGCTCGATGACACCTTGTGGGCTTATCTCACAGCTTTCAAAACCCCGATTGGAACATCTCCTTATCGATTGGTTTATGGAAAGGCCTGTCATCTTCCTGTCGAGTTAGAGTATAAAGCTTACTGGGCTATCAAAGAACTTAATTTAGACACTAAGCTTAGTGCTGATAGACGACTTTTGCAACTCAATGAGCTGGAGGAATTTCGTTTGCAAGCTTATGAGAATTCTAGAATCTATAAAGAAAAAACAAAGCGTTGGCACGACAAGAGGATAATTAAGAAAGAATTTAATGTCGGTGACCAAGTACTTCTTTTCAACTCCCGTCTGAAAATTTTTCCGGGAAAACTTCGATCCCGATGGTCTGGACCATTCACTGTCACATATGTGAGCAAGTACGGCTATGTGGAACTAATGACTAGCAATGGTGAGAAATTCAAAGTTAATGGACACAGACTGAAACTCTACTATAGCAATTCTATCATCGGATGTTTAGATATTGTCTATACGGAGCGTCCATCCCCAACCCAATGATTTCATAGAAAAATTCGTCGAGCAAGAAGTTAAACAAGCGCTTCTCGGGAGGCAACCCGTGTTTTCCCTTTTTGCATTTTTATTTTTGTTTTTCCCTTTTACGTTGTTTTGTTAGATTTCTTTGCAGATGAAAGAGTTTTTGAAGAATCTCTGACGACCTTCCTAGTCAAGTCCAAAAGGCTAGCTTGGGGGAGTCCGCACTGGCTAGTACACTTCACTCTTCTTTCATTTTTCCTTTCTTCCCATTAAGCATCTCATTGCATATTTAGCTTTTGTGCTCACATTGAGGACAATGTGATGTTTAGCTTGGGGGAGGGATTGCATTTTCCCTTTTTGCATTTTAGTTATATTTTTCAAATTTTGAATAAGATAGAGAAGATTTTAGAGAAAAGATTTTTAAAATTTTGAACACAATTGAATGCTTTTCATGTTTTGCTTGCTTATTTACTATGCTATCATGTTACATTTCCCAAACTTAGAGCTTTCAAAAGATAATGATTCAATATTCATTGAATTTTGCATACAGGGGGAAGTCTTGTACACAGTAGGCATGGAATAAATCTATAGATGAGTACGCTCGATCTTGACATTTGGCAAACTACATATATTGTAAGGTAGAACCTCCTTAGACTGGTACATCTATACCCAGTCTCATCTAGGTGTGTGTAGTTCTCCTTGTGATGTGTGTCATGTCAAAACGCATAAGTATGGTTCTCATTTCCTTTCTATAAGCATTGCATTCATGATTCACTAAGATTTGAAGCCTTTTTCACTTTGAATTAAAACCTCAAAATTAGCCCTTCATACAAATGTTTCACAAAATAATAGCTACACATAAAAATTGCCTACCTTTTGAGCTAGTAGCTAGACTATGGTGTATGGGTGCTCTTTTGAGAAGATTTGTTCCTTAATGTCAAAGTGAATTTGGAAGAACGAAATTGTTCAAAAAGTGATGTTATGTTCAAAAGAAAAAAGAAAAAATCGAAAAGAAAAAGAAAGAAAATAAAATAAAAAAAGAAGAAGTTGTGAGTATCTCCTCAAAATGTCAATTCAATCAATAGAAGGAGTTTACCCTTGGGTTTCGTGTGTAATAAGCCAATCTGTTACTTCTGGCTTCGTTTTTCGTCTTCTGGGAATTTGATCGAAAGTTTGGATTGAGTATTCATTTATCATTGGTCAGTTGCTAGCTCATTCTAACCTTCACATTGACCATAACTGTTTGTCCACCTTTCACCCATTTCCCAAAGCCTTCTTCTTATTTTTCGGCTTCTTTTCTATGTGCATTGTGATCTTTGACTTGTGTTTTGAATTGTTTACCATATTAGACTGCGGACACATTTTCATAAGTCGTAGATAGGTGAGTGTCTCAAAAACATTTACACATAAAGAAATCACCTTTTACATACATTGAGTGTTCGAGTGTGCCGTGAGAGTCCATTTGTCAAAAGATCATGCAAGAGCCGAAATTCTATAGTGAAATTCTTTGTGCTATGCCGTTATGTAAATCTCAGCCATGTTTATGTATCATTCTTGCCCACGTTGTTTTTGGGTTATGATTCATTATGTTTCCAAAGCTTTATGTTGAGATTTGTTTCTTGATGGTGTAGTAGCCAATGCTTGCAAACCTTGTCCTGGTATTGTTTGTTATGTTTGCTTGAGGACAAGCAAAGGTTTAGCTTGGGGGAGTTTGATAAGTGAATATTTGTATGATTTTAACCCCTAGTTTAGCTCGGTTTTGTATGTCATTTGTGCTTTGTTAAGCCATTTTAAGAGCTAATATCGTCTTCTAGGCGAATTCCTGTGTTCTAACCTGTTTTGTAGGGAAAGTGATGTTTCTACGCCCTTTTTCTATATTCCCGAGCATTTGCCTAGAACCCGACGATTCGAAGAAGAAAGCTTGACCATGTGTAAGGCATTTCAAGAAAGTTCACTAACTTAAGAGAGAGAAGAAGCAAAGACGGTTTCGTAGTTGTCGGAAGATCAATCAATTAGGCGGAAGAATTCATCGCTTTACATCATACCCTAGCAACATACCCGATTGTAGAAGTCAAGGGGGATGTTGGAAGTCGAGTCAAGCAAAGGAAGATGAAGCGTTAGTCAAGAGCTTCCAGAAGACCACTTACCCGATCGGGTAAGTGTGTACCCGATCGGGGATGTGTGCTGATCCGAGCATGACGGCTCCTTCTTCCTAAATTTGTCCTATGTGTTTAATGCCCGACCTCTTCTCAACGAAACCCTAATACTATAAATAGATGCTCTAGCCCTCACAATGAAAATCATCTATCCACACACTATCCAACACCATCTAATCTTATATCTCATACAATCTTCTTATTAGTTTTCTCTTTAGTTTTAGTCTTTCTAGTTTAGATTATCTTCTTCTTTTGTCTTTTGTTCTTAGTTTATTTCTGTCCATTTCATATCAAAACATTAGTTTAGTTCAATAAGAATTTCAATCTTTGTAGTCTACTTTGTTGGGTACAAGAGTTGTAATTCAAGGTACGGTATTTCTATGCGAGGGATTTCTATTATCGTTATCACTTTCATTGTTGATCGTCACCTAGGTATTCCTAATTTATCCTTTGTTTACTGTTCTTTATTGTTCTCCATTTGATTGTTATTCTCCATTCATATCAATTAGATTCGTTTTTATATCGTTATAATCATAGTTCCATCTTTAGATTATCATATAGCGTCGTTATTATCGCCTCATAGAGAGTCTAAATTATTGTCAAAATCAACTAAATATGCCTATCTTAACTTTCATTGTTAATATCATCGTAGACATAAACATAATCATGAGTGAGTAGTCACCTTTCTAGGGTGTAGGGTAGCCATGTTAGATTGATTAAAAGATGATAATTGGATAAAAGAAATTGTGCTTTTAAAACATTGTGTCTATGCATGTTTGGACTTTAACGATAGTTGACGATTCTTGATCACAATCATTGACTAGTATGGAATTCTTTCCAAGGTAGACATACGAGATTTGAATAGACAAAGCATGACATAGTGGATTAAGACCTAGTAAATCGCATAAAAAGCCTGCTAGACCATCTGATCTATGATTGTAATGAACACACCATTCTTACGAACGCGCAATGAATTATTTGCATATCCTAAATCCAATTTCATCAATATGTCAATCTACATGTGTGAACCTATTTCCCTAGATGCTTCTCATTATTGTTAAATCATCATTTGCTTTATTGTTTTCATTTTAGTTTGCTCTTATTTATGTTCTTTATTAGTTTAGAATTCAAACCCTCAAAACCCAGAAAATCACTAGATAAAACTCAATTGTGAGACGATTCACAATCCATAGGAAACACCGTCTCCCTGAGGATCGACCCCTACTTCCCTAATTACATTAATTTGTCATTAGCCTAGTCTGGGTAATTTATCTTTGCATCGGGCTTGCGACAGGCCTGATCAACCGTTTTTTTGTGTTTGGATTTGGTTTTGTGTGTAAGTCGTTGTTGGACTGTTTTTTTTTGTGTTTGGATTTGTTCGACTTTTGTTTGTCTTTGTCTCGTGAATTTTTGAATATCTGAGACTTTTTATTTGGGGTTGTTGGGATCTTTTTTGTTTTTAGTTTTTTGGTTTGTTTGGATTTGTTCGACTTTTGTTTGTCTTTCTCTCGTGAATTTTGATTTTTTTGAGACTTTTGATTTGGGGTTGTTGGGATTTTTTTGGTTTTTGGTTTTTTGTTTTTTTTTTGAATTTGTGAGAGTTTACGCACGATTACACTAAAAAATTGTATTGATCCTCTGGTGGGGGTATCAAAATGTTTGGCATAGGATGCAATTTTTGGTAGTCATAGGGGATCTGACGAATCGTGTAGAAAGATGGGGTCTCCAAACCTAACGGCCACTTAGAGACACGGCGATCAAGGAATTTTCACACCACAAGATATGGACAAGGTGGTAAATGCACGCCCTCGTTAAGGCTTTTTCTAAGAGGTCGAGTGATCTACACTGAAGAGATACGACCTAAAGTATTTCAAGTCTATTTCACTAGTTAAGTGTAAAAAGCATAACAAGTGACTAACTAAAAGACACGTGCTCATTTATTCAGTTTTATTTGAAATTTGAAAAGAACTAGGATGGTCCTATTACAAAGGTTAATCTAGTGAAGACAAGTAACCGCTTCAGATGTTGTCTTCAATTCTTATTCCTAGCACAATTAATTCTTTGAAAGAATTTATGTTCAGGTACCTCAGATGGTTTGCATAAACAGGTCTTAAGTTGTTCACGAACTTTTCCACGAGAGTAACTTCATCTCGACATTCGACAAGTTGTGTGCTAGTCTTCCTCCACCTACTTAGAAAGTCGGTGAAACCTTCTTTCTCATTTTGGGTAAGAAGCTCTAGAGTGCGCATGTTGACTTGGATTTCAGCATTGTCTGCGTATTGTTTGGCGAACTCGATTGCGGCTTCATCCCATGTTGCGATCTTCTCGTGTTCTAAGGAATAGAACCACTGCTTGGGAATGGTGTTGCGAGACGAAGGAAAGATCCTTAGGAACATCTCTGGTTCGATGCCTTTGATAGACATATAATCCTTGAAAGCACGAATGTGGTTCAAAGGGTTTTCATGCCCCTTGAATTTTGGGATGTCAGTCATATTGAAGTTGGTTGGTAACTGAGTACTCACAGCTTCATACTTGCGATTGTTTTCCATGTAGATGTTGTCTTCCTTGAGGTACATTAGTTGCTCCTCCAAGTAATTGAGTCGCTTTTCCGCCCCATTAAGAGCTGGTGGGGCATTGACATCTGGTTGTCCCACAAAGGGTGGAGTGTTATCATGCACATTAGCATCTGGAATGGCTGCAGGAGGACGCCTAGCGTCTATGGCGGCAATTCGGCCTACAATGGCATTGAGACGAGCATAAGCTTGGTCTTGACTTGTTTGGAGACGGATGACCGCAACTAGGATTTGATCATTATCATTCTGGTTTGGTGCACGAATATTTTCTTGACTAGCTCTTGATATCTTGGAAACTGTGCAAGAGACCGACGACGAATCAGAACAAGATCGACCATTCTAGCACACTTACTCGAAAACACTCGATTTTTTTATTGTAAAAGTTAATTCTCATTAGCAAATCAACAATTACAAAGAAGACCCCCTAAACAAGATTACATCATGTCCCTACTATGTCTAGAACTTCCTCACTAAGACAGTCATTAACCCAAGCATATAACCTAATACAGACATAGAATTTGATTTTCCCTACAACCTGATCAAGAGAAAAGGAACGATCTGAGAAGATCCTAGCATTACGCTCTTGCCCAATAAAGTATATGATAGCCGCCATAGCACACCTAGCCCATTTCTTCTTCCATTGCACCCCCTTGAATATGCCCATCCTGAAGAGTTCATGCTTCTAAGAGACTGGTGCCGTAGCCACCCCCAGCTAATTCAGAATCTGCTGCAGAACCAGCCTAGAGAAGGCAAAGTTAAAAAACAGATGTTGGACAGTTTCAAAGGCTCCCATACATAGGCTACATCTACTCACAATAACTAAACCTCGTTTAATCAAATTATCGTGCGTGGCTAGGCCATTCTAACCAGAAAGAACACTAATAAAGTGATGCCTAAGAACAATGATAGGGTGAAGCAAAGGCTTGACCCATGCAACTTTAAACCCCTCAGAAAGAACATATCATACAGGTTGTGAGTCATCTGCCTTTTCTCTTTGTACTCAACAACAAAGCATTCAGCAGCATCAACAGTCCCTCTGTGTTGCAGGAATTCATCTCTGATATGCAGCATAGATTTCCAAAAACCAGTATGATTAGAACGAGTTAATGTGCTCCAGATCCCCTGAATTTTTAGTAAATAAGCAGTGCACCATCTGGTCCAAACAGAATTAGGCTCAACCATAAGTCGCAATAGAGTTTTTAGCATCATAGCGTTATTCCAACTTAGAAGCTCTTTGATACCCATGCCTCCATGATCCTTTTTCGTGCAGATTTTACTCCAGCCGAAGACGACCATTTTCCTCTGAGGAGCAGAGTATCCCCAGAGAAAAGCTTTACACATTTGGTTTATAGATTTAATAACATTTCTATGCAACAGAAAACAGGCACACCAGAAATTCCCAATACCAAAAACAACTGAATTGAGAAGTTGAACTTTTCCTACATAAGACAGCTGCATGTTCAGCCATGTATCAATTTTACCTTTAATTTTATCAAGCAAAGGTTGAAATTTATCCCTGGTGAGTCTGGCATAATGCAAGGGTATTCCTAAATATTTAAAAGGGAAGTGGTCCTCAGTATATCATGTAGCCTGAAGAATAGATTGCTTCACATCTGGTTTAACACCTTCAAAATAGATGTTGGTTTTGGAGAGATTAGGGGTTAATCTTGAGATATTAGCAAACTGAGTAAGAGCACTACTAACAAGCCTAATATAAGACAGGTCTCCTTTAGTAAAAATCAAGAGATCATCAGCAAAAACCAAATGAGAAAGCCTGAGCCTGGCACACTTAGGATGATAATGAAAATTCTTCAAACTCCTCAACAACTTAGAAAGAACCTCCATACAAAGGAGAAAGAGAAGGGGAGATAGGGGGTCCCCCTGCCTAAGCGCTCTTTTACCGGGAAAAAACCCCTTAGCACTCGCATTAAAGTTCAGAGAAAAGTCTGTAGTGGAAACACATTCCTTATCTAGTCACCAAACTTGCTAGGTAAACCAAATTTAGGAAGAATGTACCTCAAAAAATGACAGCTAACAGAATCAAAAGCTTTTCGAATATCAACTTTAATAACACACCTGGGAGAGATCCCTTTCTTGCCATAGCCTTTCACAAGTTCATTGCTAAGAAGAGAATTGTCAAAAATACTCCTCCCCCCAACAAAAGCTGTTTTCTCAGCTCCAACCAAGGTGGGCATAACAATCTTCAGCCTGTTAGTAATAATTTTACTAATGATCTTGTAGAGAGTGTTACAGTAAGAAATGGGTCTGTAATCTAGCACAGAAAGAGGGAAGTGCTTTTTAGGAATAAGGGAGATAATGGTTGAGTTAAGTCCTCTATTCATATAACATGAGGCAAAGAACTCCAAGACAACTTTTTTCAATCATGGGACCAGCAATCGGCCAGGTATCCTTATAAAAAGCAGCATTGTAGCCATCAGGGACTGGCGCCTTATTGTTGTCTATAGAAAACATAGCACTCTTAATTTCATGATGAGTAATAGGGGCAGTCAGAAGACAACAAAGATCATCATCTAAAGACTGGGTGGGAAATAGATCCTAAGGGAAGTGGCTGCTCACCATAGTGTCTGTACCAAGAAGGTTTTCATAATAAGCTAAAAAAGCTTGGGTAATGTCAACCTGATTCTCACATAATATACCATCCTTATCATAAATCTTATGAATAGCATTAATATTCCTTTTCAAAGCAACTTTGCTAAAGAAATAAGTGGTACTAGCATCTCCCATTTTAACCTCATGAGCTTTAGCCCTTTGGTAGGCAATCTAGAGTTCAATATTTTTAAACTTACAATAGTCTTTGTAAAGTTCTCGTTCTCTACCAAGAAGCAACTCATTTAAAGGATCCAGCTGGATAGCGTTTTTACAAGCCCCAAGTGTCTCATGAATATTGGACACTCTAATGGAGACACTAGAGTAATGTTCCTTATGAAGCATCTTCAGCTTGTGCTTTAGGTTTTTCTGGCAAGAAATGAAAGTCTTCATGTAATGACCATAAGATTTAGTAACCCAGGTACTTGTTACCAGATCAAGAAATCTAGAAAGAGAAAACCAACAATTTAAAAACTTAAACATTTTTGGAGGGTCCTCAACACCACAGTCCATTTCAACCATAGTAGGAGAGTGTGCCATTGTGTCTAAGTGAGTTTTCAAAATGACTGGTTTGGAAATGTTTGTCCAAGACAACTGTAGTGTGGTTGTAGGGGTGTTGACTCAGAGTGGAAATATGATTTTGACTACACACTCATCCAGAGTTTCGACTCATTTTGCGCTACCTTAGGCCACCTTAAAAAATGCTTTACAGTTTTAAAAAAAAATTTGGTTTTGAAAATTTTGTCATGGTTTATTTACAAAGATGGCGATCACATAAGGGTTATACACATTTAAACAGGCAGAATAATGGCATGCTGACTGCATTTAAAATGGATTTGGCTTAAAGGGTGGGTTGTCATACCAAGCAATCAAACCCAAGGTTTGTGGAGAGGTCCACGCCAAACATGAGGAGGGCCAGTTCCTAGTCCATTCGCCCGAGTAGTGAAAGCCCTTGGTGCTAACATAAGTACACACCGCGGTATGGTTGACGTCAATCGCTATCCATCCTTAGGCCCAGATATGAATTTGGACCGCCCACACGGGACGATTGGTCGAAAGGGTTGGGTTAGGCCTAGGAAGGCCTTATAAAACGACCTAGGAAGGTCGAGTAATGAGAACCGACAACTGTCTCATACATACTATTCCCTAACCTCGTTCAAGTTTCACCATGGGTACACGTAATTGTATTATCCCCTGCGGAGTCGCCAAACTGTGATACACAGGTTTCACGATCCTTTCCACAACTGTGGTACACGGGATACCACGACTAGAGAAACAAGGGACAAGCGTGAAAACACGCATTTGTGGAGTCGCCACCAACATTTGTGGAAAGTTGGAACCGTTCGAATACTTCATGTCATGTCAAGACACAAAGTGATGACATGGACACTAAAGAACTCGTTATCGTTAGCATTCTATGCCTAGAATGACTCTCGTGGATGCCAATGAACACGGGTGTTCACAGAGATCTGGGGTGAGGGGTGAGGGTACGTATTAGGAAGTTCTTTTGATCGAACACCCAATCCAACCCGCCTCAACAGCGGCCTCTACTAATGATTAGGGAAACTCTTCTGTTATCGATGTGCTGTCAATTATATGCATGCTATGCAACATCCACGTTTTAATCCTAACATATGAACTTAAACTATGTCGGTTGAACATGTAGTTTGGCAATTAATTAGGTCGAAGTAGGATTTAAGATCCAATTGCATGTGAGAACACAATTAATTAAATCATACAATGATTATGAAATAAATTACAAAAGAACAAAAATTACAATGGATTTCATGATCTACGTCAGAAATATGTTTAAAAGATAAATTGAAATAAAGAAAAGAAATAATAAAACTAAACGAATCAGATTAGCAGTGGTAATAAGAATAATAGTCGATTTATTAAACTAATTAAACTACGTCAAAGCGAACCAGGAAGATCAGAGACAGAAGTCAGCCCGGAACAGGCGCAGCATGTCATGAGTTCTCTGGAAGAGGCGCATCAGACCTTGCGTCTGTTCCTGAGTTGGGTTCTGGCTGTGAAGCCAGAATCGCAACAGTAAGTGTTCGTTGGTGGTTTACGGTTTATTAATGATCTACAAGTCGAATTTAAGTGATTTAAGTTGTATTAATTACATTAATTATATCAAAGACGAATCTAGAGATTTGATATGAATAAAATCTAACCTCTAAAGACAGAATTTGATAGATGACAAAAACCAACTAATACTGACTATTAGGGATCTAAGTGAAGAACTAAATAACATGTAATAAGAAATAAAAGAAAGACTAAAGAAAATGTTTGAAAACGATTTTGACATAAATCCGACATGAACCTTACATTAGATAAAATAAAGTACAAAAGATAGGATGAAACACCCTCAGACTTACATGACGAAACGAGATATGAACTAAAGTTATTGATTTAGCGACTGCTCGGCTCGAATGTAAAGAAAGTGCCCTCGTAAGACGAACGACTGATTAATTAAGTTTGATTATCATTGAGTTGGTCAAATTGGTAGGTCAATGTAATAATGTGACAGGTACCCAGAAGGATCTGAGCTTACGTGGTCGATTCATCAAGCACGTAGTTGTCGATATGCTTATAGCAAGGTCTAGAATGCAAAAAGAGAGAAAGAAGGGGCGAAATACTCGCGCGCCTTGAAAGTGTGCACGAACCTCTCCTTATATTGGGAGAAATTCGAAGAGTTTTGGAATAACTCGAACACGGAAAGAAATCTAGAAAATATTCCGGAAACAGGAAAACAGAGCTGGGGAAGAGGAGCAGCATGCACTGCGACTCTTGGAAGACGATTTATAGAAATGAAACGGTTTTTGACCCAGACTCCAAAATGACTCTAATGACTGTAAAAAAGACCGTATCGCTACATAGATGAGGACCAAGGGGTAGACACAATTGTTTGAGCTATAACTTGACGATAATCTTACGAATTGTCATAAATCGCTCCGCGTACCAAACATGCGGCCCAATCATCACTGGATGGTTGGCGGAAGGTGTAATTCGAGGTATCTACACAAATATTTATATAAATATATTACATATATGCATTAAATCATTTTAAAAGAATTATGCAATATTATATCTTTTGGAAACCTAGCTTGATTTATTTTCCTTTAAGTTTCCAAAATATTTTGTGTAAGTTAAAAAATTGTATAATGTAAAAATTACTTTAGTTTAATGTATAATATATGCTACTAATTAGTTAATACCATAATTGGGGCATGTTTATTTTAATGAAAATCTCCATATTCTGTTATTTTCTAAATTTATACTTGCACCAAAATTATATAAAATTTACATTCAAATCCCTTGTTCAGGTCTATTATCACACAGCGCTATCGATTAAAAACTATATACTATAATTAATTTGTATAACTTTATTTAATTACATGGAAATCCCTTGATTTCAGGATTTAATATATAGTATTGATAGTGAAATTTATGGAAAATTATCATAAGGTGGGGTGATCCTCTAACTGTAAATATGAGTCATCCTTGGAACTTGGATATCAATCCAAAATCTTTTGAGTCTATTAAATATTGGCTTAGAGCGATCTTAAAATTTTTTATATTATCTTCAAATTAGTGAAACTTACATCATCAAAAATTCTTTTGGAAAATATCATAAAAAAAAATAAAGTCAAAATCTTTTATTTATCTCAATATACATTTTCTATATTATATTCCTTAATGAAATTTACATCATCAAAATTTATTTTTGGAAGTATCATAAATAATTTTAAGATAGTATCATAAATAATAATTTTAATGGTTTACTACTTAATATGTTATTAACCGAAAATCGTTTAAGTGTCTCAAATATTGTATTATTAAATAATTAAAAAAAAAAAAGAAGTAGAAAGGCATTCTGCAGGAAAAAGGTGAAGACATAGAAAGAGTGGGAATGATTAACAGTTGGCGGCAGTGATAAACAAGTAAAGAAGGCGGTGTCTGTCTGGTAATGGCATCATTAATCTCTAGGAGTTGACTTTTGAAACAACAAGGACATAAAGGAGAAGTAGTAGAATCTTGTAATATGCTTTGTGATGTTGAGGAGGGTAAGAATGGTGACAGTGTTTCGAAAATAGAAGCGGAAGTGGAGAAGGTGTTGTATTATATGACTCCTACTAAACAAGATATCTTGGTGTGGAAGGTATCTACTTTGACGTTCCTTAGACTACAAGCTGAATCTAAGGTTTCCTCCTGCCTTGCCCCCTCAGTTATGCATCAAATTATGACTTTTGCACTCGCAACCCAGAGTTATTATTTGTAAAAACCAGTGGTTATTAATTACAAAACTAATCACTTAGTTAGGGATAATATGATTTGGTTTTGGTATATGACATGTTTGTGCTCTGATAGCATGATGATGTTTAGTTTGTGTGATATGCATGAATATTGGTGTTTGTATAAACCGATGTGCATGAGATATAAATGAGTTTATCTATAAATTTGGCGATCAACGAGGTTTGTATCACGGACATCTCACTATACAATATCCCCATTCAGAATATCAAAGGTCATGTTGAGAGGTTCATCAGCACCTGGAAGGAAGCTTGCACTATGTACACTAGAGTAGAGGTATGCTCTTGTTTTTTCTAAATACAGTAATCGTATTCCTCGTCTGTTAAGAATTGATAATTTTGTCTCTTACTCAGCCTGCTTGTCCCCTTATTAGCTTCTAGCTTAGTGTAGAATACTTTACACGGAGAGATTTATGTGGGTACCCTTCAATCTCGGCGTTATTTGATGTCAATTTTGTTAGTGTGTTAGCTAATGTTAAGAGTATACTTCTCAACTTGGAGATTGAAACCAAAATGAGATGTTTGCTGAGAATCTGAGACTGACATGTTGGATGGTATGTTTAATTGGATCCCAATGCTCTTTCGTTGACTTAACAAGTGTCCTTTTTAGAAAGTACTCAGAATCACGAGATTTAGCGCAAAATGAGCAGCAACTTGATTTTTCAATTCATGATGTGACCTAGTGATACTGATGTCTTTTCCCCCCTCTGCTTCAAGACGGACATATTTTTTATATCTATAGACATTTATTTGGTAAATTGGCATTGACAAGATTAATCAACCTTTTGTTTATTCTGCATCTTTCTTCTTTTTTTGTAGCTTTGCTTCCTTAACCTGCGTATAATACTTGCGCTTTTATGAATTTGTCTTCTCCTCCAGCTTTGCGAAAAAAATTTGGACTTCTATATGATAAAGAAAGGAAAAGGAATTGAATTGATAAGTTGCCTCTCAACATCCTCGCTCATTGGATTGCTGAATGTCGCTGTGAGTTATTATTTTTAAACTCTTATGTTTCCTATGTGAGTTTAGAGTTTGGAGTTTTGGATTGGGCGCTATTGCAGCCAAAGCACTACGAGGAGCTAGATGCACAGTTCCACCTAAAGAATAAAAGTTAAAAATGACTATGTGAAGCTATCTTCGTCTTTTCATTTTAACTTTGAGTGATGTATTCGACAATCTAACACGACTCGACCTATGACGCTACATTTGAAGCCAAAAACATTAAAAAAAATTCCCTAGAAAATTGTTGGGCCTGACAAAATGTCACATCTGACACATCCAGTCGAGTAAGAGTAAAAAAAATGAAGTGCTGCTAATGATTTACCTTAATATAGATAACTTTCTCTTTGATATATACGCCTTTCATTTTTGCTAGCCACTTCATTTGTAGTTTCTTTGAAATCTATTTTTATACATGAATGCTTTTCCTGAGCCAGGTAATATCTATCCAGAGGGGAAAGTGGGATAGCCTATTTAATACATTTCAGCTCAATTGTGAATCACTGGATGTAAGTTTCACGTTTTCTTCTGCGTCATAAATTTTCATGCCAAGATTAGAATTCTGACTTAGATACATAAACTATTCATGTATATTGCGAAAGCTAGACTGTCGATGATTATGTCAGAACATGTGTTAGAAGCTGGAAGAAGGCTTGTCAGGCGTTTAATACTGGAGAGGTACGTATGGCCACTTTTGCCTTTTCTTTATTTTCTACCTTTATGTTATGTCTCCCTTCTTCTCTCTTTTTCTCACGACTTGCTTCTGTACTCTGTAGACCTAGCTAAGCCTGCAAATATATTGGGTTTCTCAAAATCTTAGTCCAACTTGTGTAAAGAGAGTGGTAGTGACTATTTTTTTCTCTGAATTTTGAATCTCTTTTCCCCTTGCCTGGAGAACAGTTTATAGAGCATGGACGCAGTTATACATAACGAGTTTTATACTTGACTATTTCTTAGTTATTGCTCTTTGCTTCATTTTTTTGAACTACAAGATAACATATATATATGTAGCCTACATATCATGTCGTTGGTTTCATGCTTTTGACAAAATGCTGGAATGTTGTGGGCTCGAAAATAAAAAAAAAGAAACAGATTAAGACATATATTTTCCACTTACCCACTTAAGGGATTCCTAAATATTGTGGTGGGTGATTTGGTTATTTTAAGCTATTTTGCTTCGTGATTTTTAACAAGTAAAATTTCCTTGAATACCATGATTAATATGCATCATTTTTAACTGTTGCGCGCACTAATGTACAAGCCTTGATCACTGTGTTTGTTGCGCATTCTGCTGCTGGCTTAATTTTTAGTGGCTATATATAAGAGAGTTTGGCCTATAAGGAGCTATAAGTTTGTTCTCTAAGAAATTCAACGAATATATATATATTTTAGACAACTAATTCTGTATGTTTCTTGGGGCGTACTTCTTTTTTGTGATATACTATTGTATAATTCTCTTGTTAACTGGTACATTATCATGCAACTTTAACAAATCAATGAAATCCATATGAAAATCCTTCTTTGCACACGTAAAAAAATGTTTCTCAAATATCTTCATACTTCTCTTTAACCTTTCTAGCTCTGTTATGTCGCTTTTATCCACAATTTCATAGTATCACACTATAACGCATTAATTTGATTCTGAATATTTGAAGTTACGACGATTCTGGACATCACCTTCGTTCTTATATAAAAGGATAAGGAGGTGAAAAGAATTTTATATGATGGACTTGGGTAACAATTTTATGTGTTATGATGATATGACAATAAAAATATTGTTTGTCGTACCCGAATTATTAGAACAAAGGATTTTTGTTGTTGTTTTGCACTATGTTAATGCATTTGTTTTGAAACATTCCGGCCTTGTCAATTCTTTGTTTCGCTTTATTCTTCAGTGTAGTGATAAATCTATATCCTCAAAAGATGATATGTGATCTACACTTAGACAGTAATTTCTACTTTCTAGAAAACAAATGGATACCTTTTATTGAGTATGTGTCAGGTAACATCTATCAAAAGTGGAGTTTGGGATAGCTGGTGCAATACATTACAATCCAGAGGTGAGATGGAACACACGATCAAGCAAGCTGATGAGCTAATGGGGTACAAAAGCGTTGATGGGGAACCTAATGAGAAGGATTCTGGCACCCCTAGTGAGGGGATGACGTGTCAGGTTGATATATCTTTTCCTTTGTCTGGCCCACGAGCTAATATTTCTGAAAAAGTGCATCATATCAGCAAGCTGAGTATGGCTTCAATGAACTAGAAGCTGCTCGTATTATTGATTCAATTAGACGAAAAGATTTTGGGTTGGACCCTTGTTTATCTAATTCAGAAAGTACCGTTTTGAAGAAGCAGCATGCTCGATTGGGGCGAGCACTTGATTATCTCTTACAAGAACTGTACTCACATGACTCGCATTTTCTTCTAGAGCCGGTATGTCTTATGTTTTTTTTCCATTGTGTTGAAAACCTCATATGTGCTGCTTAGTTTTGTGAAGAAGTAGGACAACTAGTTGTTGTTTAATTAAGTCAAAGGGTGGTAATGAGACTACAAGAGCAGTCTTTGTAACTTCTTTAGTGAGACTTTATTTTTAAGTATGACCTCCATAAAGCACCCATTGGAGACAGTATTTTGCCTAATTTGCCATTCATCTGTAAAATGTGAACAAGGACGTTCATCTAAGCATTTTGTTACTCCATACAATTTTAGTGGATGCTTGTAATAAATAATGGTATAAGATGACTCTTGCATTGAAAACCTACCTGAAAATATTATTACTTCAGATTCTCCATATTATCTCGCATAACCATGCCAGACACTAGATACTCGGACATGAGTATGACACTTATACGCTTCATGTTATGCCAAAACAGTAGAACATCTTACCAAATAACTGAGCGGACATTTTGACAGGCACCCATGTCAGATCCTTCCAACCATGTCGGAATAACATAGCCGGTTAAAGCAAGAACTGCATCAATGACAGTTGACGCTCTACGCCATATAAACCCTCTTTTGATGTCCTACATTGCTGCTACTTGATTTGTATTTATATGTTGTCTCTCTCGTTTTCAGGTACAAAACGCAGATGATAATATATACCCTGAAAATCTTGAACCTACTCTGATGTTCATCCTACAACCTACCAGTATTGGTGTTCTAAATAATGAGAGAGGCTTTACTGCAGAGAATATGCGAGCTCTTTGTGACATTGGAAACCCAACCAAAAAAGGGTCTTCTACTGGGCACATTGGACAAAAGGGAATTGGCTTCAAATCAGTGTTTCGGGTATGCGAGCAAAATCCTATTTCATTTGTAGACTGGAATATTATGGGGTTTATGTTTTTGAAAGCCCTATCTCCGACCTTCAAACAACTAAAGCAAATCTCCCCACTAGTGTATCTGGGAAGTATAGATTTACATAGCCTTATCTCTGACCTGTTATAGCTTCAAATGATGTTACAGAGTGGTTCATGGTACAAATAATTTTTTGGACAGAAAAGCCAAAATAAAAGTTATAAGCTTAAGTAGTGGTCTAGTAGAATAAGTAGGCTACAAACTTAGAGTTTGACGATAAATTACTGAAAGTAGCATAAAGAGGCGGTAATAATCGAGGATACTGTGATAGTTGTAGCAAATTGTAATAACCACGTTATTAATAAGCAGTTATAATAATGGAAGTGTTGAGGACTATTGTAAAAGATAGAAGTAACCAAAAGAACCATAGTGATTGGAAGGTGGAGGATACATCGACATTATAAAGGCGATTCATTGGATGTGACTGCTCATAGATCATGTCATTGAGATAATAAAGCGCTATCCTTTCCTTCGATGGTGTTATCTTGAGACAAGAATGGTATAACCATCAATCATTTTCTTATGTGTCAAATGATGCCTTTAAGATAATGAACTATTTTTGCTTGTATCTCTTATTTCGTGAATTTCTTATTTGCCTACTTCAAAATAAATGGCATGTTGGGGGAAGCTCTAGTAAGGAAATATTGGTAATTAGGGAGGAGATAGTCTTATAATAAAGTCCAAATATTTTTTTTGAGTTTAACTTTTTGATTTTGGGATTTAACTACTTGCATCTTATGTCTTTAGGCCTCTTATGTGGGCCCATGCCATCCCATTGCAAAATTTATATGAAAGCTGGTTTTTGTGAAGCAAGGGAATGTATGCACCCATTTTGAATGTGCTAAGTTTTGTTGATAAGATTACTCATGATAACTTAAGAGATTAGCCATTTTGAATTTTTTTTCTTGAGAGCTCTTGTTTATGTCATTTCATTCCTGTCAAACTCAGGTAACTCATACTCCAGAAATTCATTCAAATAGCTTTCATGTTAAATTTGACACTAGCGAGGGTCAGATAGGTTTCGTATTACAAACAGTTTTACCTCCTTGTGATTTTTTTATGCCAGCATTTGGAGGACATGTTCAAAAGGGTACAATTACTTGTAACACATGTATCAGACTACCTTTAAAACGAGAACTAATTGAGGGATCATCCTTGAGTAGTGTTTCTTCTATGTTTTCGAACCTTCCTTCGTCTTTGTTACTTTTCCTCTGTCGTCTTCAATGTATTAAGCTGAGAAATATGCTTGATGACTCGTACATTGTTATGAAGAAAGAGATTGTGGGAGATTGTATTGTACGAGTGTCTCACGAGAAAGAGAAAATGACTTGGTTTGTAACTTCTACTAAGCTCTATCCTGAAATTAATAGTTCCAATGACCATATGACCAAAATATCCATTGCGTTATCCGTGAAGGAAAATGATAATGGTGACTATGTACCTTTGTTACAACACCAGCCTGTATTTGCTTTTTTTTCCTTTGAGAACATATGGTTCAAGCTGATTTTCGCCTTACTTCATCTAGAAAAGATGTTGGTGGAGATAGTCCATGGAACTAGTGGCTACTGTCAGAATTTCTTTATCTTTTTGTTAATGCTGAAAAGTCAATATGATTTCTTCCTTGTTTCCATGAAAATCCCGCCAAAGCCATTAGTGTTTACATGAGCTTTGTTCCCCTTATCGGTGAAGTGCACGGTTTTTTTTTTCTGAACTTCCCCACATGATCATCTCTAAACTAATCAAAGAGAGCTGCTTACTTCAGAATGGATTCAAGGACAAGTGGGTCCAACCGTGGAAGGTTCTGAAAGGTTGGAATGAGCAGGCCCGAACACTTCTACCATGTAACTTACTATATGAACATCTCTGGCTTGAGTTTCTACATAAGGATATAGATTTGCCTGAAGCACGTGCTACGACCTTAGGTATGCAAATTTATGGCCCGAAGACATTAACTCAGTTCATCTCCTCGTTAGGCTTTATTAAGGATGGTATTAAGTCAATGGGTCTAGGTTGGTTGTTCTCTTGGCTTAATGAACTTCGAAGCTTAGCCCTTACTTATGCACCAAATTCAAAGATGTTGAAGTTGGATCCTGATCTTAGAAACTGCTAGACGAAGGTTCCCTTCATTCCCCTTTCCAATGGAAGATATAGCTCATTAGATGAAGGTACTATTTGGCTTCATGAACATATAGGCAACCCAGATCACGGCGAATTCAATAGTAAAAAATGTCCTTACTTGCATGCTAGACTAGGGATTGTGAGCCCATGCCTATTTTCTGAATCTATCGATTTAAATTTGACACTAAGTTGTATGAGGATGCTACAAGATATTAGTGTCTGCTTGAAGTGAGCTCATGAAGTGATAAGAATTCACATCTTACCATCTATCTCAAACAACATGAAGTGATAAGACATCAGTTAATGGTAGAATACATGACCTTCATAATGTTTCATCTAGAATCCAATTATACTGATTGTCATGGTGACGAAGATCACATTATTTCCGAATTATGTTCAAAAGCCGTGATTCTAACAAATTAGGGGTACAAGCCACTAGATGAGGTTCCAGTTCATTTCAGTAGATAATTTGGAAATACTATCGATCCGAGAAAATTTTCGCACGGGTTGTACTGCAAATGGCATGAAATTGATGCATTTTATTTGAAGAGCCAGATTAAAAAATCAATGTCATGTGGGTTGAAACAATGGAGATTTGTTTTTTCATAAGTTAGGAGAAAGGGATTTCATTAAGGTAGTTCCATCTGAGAAATCAATTATTGTGATTAATCACATGACGAAGAATAAAAATATCATTTCTCCAAGATTGTTTGTTGATGATTGGGAGTCCCCAGAGTTAGTACATATACTTTCTTTCTTCTCAAAAGATGGCAGCCAAGCGAGGTGCAAGTACTTCTTGGAAGTTTTGGATGCTCTGTGGGATGATCATTTCAGTGACAAAGCTATTGGATATTTCAGGACTCTCGGTGATAAAAATAATATAGATTTCAAGTCTTCACTACTGTCATGCTTATCTGATGTTAAGTGGGTGGTTTTTAGCGCCGATAGTGAGCTTCACTTTCCAAGTGAACTACTGTACGATTGTGATGTTGTCCACTCAGTTCTGGTTCTCATGCACCTTATGTTGTTCCCTAAGGTCTGTCTTTTAGTTTGATAAAAGCACTACTATTTTAACATAGATTGGTCCATTGCAACTGTTTGTGTGTAACAATTACTTTTTCAGTTTGAGATTCCTTGCACATGTCCTTTGTTTCACTGGAACAGTTAAAAAGCCTAAAATTATTATCTGAAATTAATTTCAAAAGTCAAGTTACACTTGATGATGCGTTGGCGATTCTTCAAACTTGTAGAAGCTTGAAATCTCCTTCCACAACGAGGTATATTATTAATTTATGGTGCAAGCCCGTTACTTTCCGTTGGCTGGTTGTTAGTAAGTTGAAGTTGTACTTTCCTAACTTATATATGTATTTGTGATTAAATAAGCATCGTTTATCCTAACTAAACTTTCGCGTTTGTGCATTGGTGTAGTTACCATTAAGGTAAAAGATTTCAACCAGCCCTCGATATTTCATGTTTCCCTTCACGTCGATTTCCAATGCTTTCAGAGTTGCTGTCTTTTGATAGTGTGTAATAAATTATGATATATGTTTTTGTTGTAGTTGTTTTTTTGGTACACTGGATGAGGAATACCAGACAGCAGCCAATGCGGCTGCCATTTAAGAAAAAAAATTATTTCATGTATTAATTTCAGTTCTTCTTAAGGATTTTACTTAGTACTCCTTTTGTCTCAATAGATTCTTTACATTTCCTTTTTCACATTTGTCAACTAGTTTTATTGCCCACGAAATTCGCGAAGCGGTTATAACACGGGGATTTTATTTTCTCGTTTTAATGTTATTCATACATTTTATTTATTTATGTCCAAGACATTTTTTATAGATAATGCTCAAAATTTGAATAATTGTTATACCATACTAAAAAAAACAGTCCTCGATCATATGACACAATGTACTTTTTGAGAGGGAACACTTTATTTTTTACCCACATAGTTTTACATAACTTAAATATAAACTACATATATAGAATGGTAAAAAAAACAGTTGACTTTAAAAATTGATCAAGGAAGCATGAATCTTTATTATTAATATATCAGTAATAAAGTAAAACTGAAACTTAACTTTATGGTTAAAAAATAAATGCTCATCCCGAAATTTAATTATTTTATATTCATATATACATATTGTCCCTTAATATTTTGCATGCATTGTCGTGAGAGTCCAACTTGAGCCTCACATTAACACCATCGTATATACAAAATCTCACCATTTTAAATTAAAAAAAAAAATACATCTAACAAAGAATAACGAAGTTGAAAAAAAAAATTAGGACAAGTTGAGTAATTGAGTACTATTCATTCTGCACCAATATTTGATCATTGAAAGTTAAAAAAATGCTCCACTACACGATTTTATGATATTATCACAACAAAATGAAATGTTGAAATTGATGTGAGTTAGTTTGTGGAGCACATTGATGAATAGAACCGAACTTGGTCTAGTTTAACTTTATTGTAAGAAATTGATTACATAGCCTAGAGTCTTAAGATCCCTTGAGACCAGTATCACCTCCAAAATGTTCATTTCAAAAGACATTGATTCATGGCTTCTATGTCAAGGATATCATACCCAATTGATAACTTTTAAATTTATAATTATATTATATATCAGTGTTAAATTGGAATTTGTTTCATCCACAACCCTGTTTGCTCCTTAGTAGCTGTAAAAGAAAAAAGTACATGATATAGTTAAGATCATATGTAATGAGCTCATATGTCATGTAATTAAATATGAGGAACATCCTACGAAAGAAATACTATATTGATGTAAAATACGCGTATATATGGATAATTAAAAACCTAATGAAAATAACGATAAAATGGGGCACCAATACAAAGATTATGATGAGAAAACATAACTACCAATATTACACAAAAACATGAATAAATTATCATATGAAAAAGGAAAATTGGAATAATAACCATTTGCAAAAAGAATGAAATTGTAGTGACTAATTTGGTTTTTCTCTTCACAACTTAATTATATATATGCATAGAAAGGTAGGTGAATGGGTTAAAAAACTTTAAAATGGAATATTACTAATTAATGGACATAAATTACAGGAATTTAAGTGTCACTAAAGAGAGAAGATGGAAAGTCTAGAAATTTTTAAGAGTATACTATGTGATTTAGAGTTTGGAAGTATAACAAATAATGTCTTAAAAATGAAGGAGAGATTGCCACGTGTTGCTTCAATAATTGCTCAATCTAGGCTTTTCATATTATTGTATAGATGTGTTTCTACACCATTAATATATGTCATTTTGCATTGATAAAAATTAAAAAAATTTGATATTCTTAATGTATTGACAAAGACGAATCAAACAATCCCACATGACTATATTTTATCTTATACATTACCGATAATATTAAATATTCTCTGGAGTTGTGAGGAGTGTCCAAAAGCAAATGTAAAGAATCTGATGAGACGGATGGAGTAATTATTTGAGTTGGTTTCTTTTGATAAAAAAATGGATTATACATCGGATGTACTAAATCAGACTTAATATGTAATTGAGTTTATGTGTATTTTTGTGTGAGTTTTATTAAGTTTACAAGTTACATTTTAGTTTTTTGATATCGAAACTGAAACTTTTGTGAGCTTATATTTATTATTTTGAGTTACATTGTAATTTTTTGAGCATAATGTTTAAGTGAATGAATTCGGATACTTTATAATAAAACTCATAATTTTTAAAACAAAACTCGAAAACTTGATCTTAATGCTCAACCATCTGATGTAGTCAGATGTATAGTCTACATATTGTCTCTCGATTGTCGTGTAGCCCTACCGTCTTTTTATTGTAACCTTTTGCTGACAAGTATTTACTCCTTAAAATAACGAGTAGTACAAATTTAATCACGGGTCATCATCTAGGTTGCACGAAAACGGACACGGACACGGACACGGACACGACACGGACACGGACACGGGTTACGGCACTCCAAATTTTTTAGGATACGGGACACGACAAAAAAAAATCAATATACATATTAAATTAAAGGGAATTTGAAGACCATTATAACGGACAGCTAAATTTTGGTCATTTTAAAGGCCACAAAGTCGTAAAATGAGAAAAAGAACCAATGTTAATGTCTTATACGTCAAAATTAAACATGTCCTACAAACTATAAAGTTTAGAACCATTACACATTTCACAAATTCTCATTGAACCCCTCTCATAAAGGCCAACTAGGGTGCAAGTAGGTGGCAAATGGAGCCCCCCACTTGTCTCTCTACTTGTGAGGGGACTTTGACTCGTCTTAAATTTAAGATGGGTCGATCCGTCTTCAATGAGACTTTGTGTACCCATTTACACCTACGGTAAGTCTCATTAAAGACAGGTGTATCCGTCTTCGACGAAAACGGGTCAAATTCTCTCTCATAAGGAGACAAGTGGGAATACAAGTGGGGAACCAAATTGATCTCAGTTGCTCTCCCACTTGCCTCCTTGTGAGAGGGAATTTGACCCGTCTTTATTGAAAACGAATATACACCGTCTTCCATGAGAATTTGTGTTACACCTAAACTATATTAATGTTGCGTCAAAAAAATAAGTACACTACAAATACTGGAAATACACTAATGTTACAGCAAGACCACCATTTTTATTTATGAGAAATCAAAAGTCAAACAACACTTTAATTTATCAATCCTACTGATAAAAGCACCCCACCCCATACATCCTACTGATAAATGATACTCGAAAATCCTACTGTAAAACAACACTTTGATCAAATCAACACTTCAAATCTTCAATTATTCAACAACACCACCTTAATTTAACAACAACAACATTTTAATTTATGAACCATTTAAATTAGAGAAATTGAAACACAAAAACCCTAATTTGAGAAATTAGAGAAAACTCACAACCAAGAAAGGCACAAAAACCTGGTGACGACGGGGAGAGGCTTCGACAGGGAGAGGTCGACTGAGCGGTGGACGACGGCGAGGAGGTTGTTGGTGTAAGAGAACACTGGTTTGAGAAGTTGAGAAGTGGAAAAGATGGGGGATTTGGTTTGTAAAGCCTAATTAGGCGTGTCCCTGGAAAACGGACCGTGTCCAAGCAACTTGGGCCGTGTCCGACACGGCATTGAATTAAAAGAAAACCGAAGACACGGGTTTTGGAGTGTCCAGAACGTTTTGAGACGTGTCCTCCGCGTGTTGCCGTGTCCGTGCAACCCAGGTCATCATTGCCTTCGGGAGTCGGGGAATCTCATGCAATTTAAAACTAACTCAGCATTTTAACACAAGTATAAGCAGATAGGAAAGGTTATTGGTGAACTATGCTGGAATGATATACATTTGCCTAGGAGTATCACTGAGGCATGTTACATGTTATGGTGCAATGTTGGATAGGTGAATGTGATTTATGTGGGGCTTTTCGTTTGGGCAATATAAGGAGAGAAAAGAATTTTCAGTAGCGATAGAGGTGCAGTAGTTGCTAATCTAAAGTGCTCGTGAAATAAGAGGAAGGCAACCATGCTGCACATCTGGCATTGTTACAAAAATATAATTGAGTTCCATGTTCAAAGAGTTTCCTAAGTAACTTTGTCCAATATGTTGGTGTTATTCTCTTTGAGCAGAAATGAAATGCGATACTTCACACATTTTTGCATCATGTGATTTTGGTCCACCTTGATGTAATTTCAGGTTGCTGCTTTATTCAAACTTCAAATGCCTTAGATTTGTTTGGAAATGTTCACGTTCGTTGAATTGAGCAGCTTTGCCTCTCATTTTATATTTTAACTCCAAAACTCTCTTCCCTGAATACCTGAGCGTAAATCTTGCATTTAAATCGTCATAAAAAAATTCTGATCAAGAAAGCATTGACAATGTGATACGGGAGAAAAGTATAGCTAGAAAGTTGGAATTTTTTACGGAGCCCTAAAATCCGATAATTTAGTGAGGTAGAAAGTTCTAGAGTGCCATTATGACAATAGAATCTGCTTGGCATTTATTCAAGATAACTGAGATTACAGTAAGTTTATTGAGTCGAGCTTTGTTTGCATTTCTAATCGCTGTTTTTCTATAATTGGGGATTAAAGATGAAAATCTAGAAGTCTTGCGGTTATTCAGGAGTATAAAGAGTTGTGTTTAATCTGTCTTGTAAAATCCCTTAGAACTAGAGGGGTATATTTTATTTGAAAATGTGGAATGCAATTTAATTATTGTTTGCAATTATTGATTACTTTTCCCTTCTTTTGGTGTGGTTTGGTTCGAGTCTTTGCAATTATTGATTACTTTTCCCTTCTCTAAACATTTTTAAAACATAATACATACTGATATTAAAAAGCCATATTTTCATTTTGGCAGCATAAAATCTCAGGAAACACCAATATGGAGCTTCGCCATTAACAGTACGTTTTAATAAACGTTGTTAAATGATATATTTTCCATAATGTATATTGAATTATATATTGCTTTCATATTATGCTCTAAAAAAGTGTTTGGTGAAGTAATAACAGTAAATTTTTAGCTTGAACTTTCATATAGTTGAATGAGGTTACCTTCTTTTTTACTTTACTATGAGAACTTCATAAGTATAATTCATTAAGCAATGAATAAAAGTTCAAATCCTGGAAAAAAAAAACAATCAAACAATGATGTTATACTGACATAATAATCCTTTACCTCTTCTTATTTTTTCGAAGAAAACAATGGTTAATGTCTCACAACTAGACACAACAACGTGAAGTCTCATACATACACCCACTCCACAAAACAAGGATAGAACTTCAGTACACTCATCCAAATCAGGTATGTCATTTTATTATTGTTATTAACTTACTTAAATCATATATTCAGACTCCTAATATTACACCTTTCATGTTGAATGGTAATACATTCCAATATTCCATCCTTTTCTACGTTATACGACTACTTGACACCTAAACAGGCAAGTAATCAATGAACTACTGATCCTAACCAAAAAGATATCAGTAAAAAGCCATTAAGGTGATAAAAATAATCAATTAGTCTTGCTTGTGACGGGTTTATTCGTCACAAGCTTGTGACAGTTGGATCTCTTTCATAAGTTTACAAGTGGGAGGGCAAGTGGTAAATTAATGAGTTCCCATTTGTCCACCCACTTGCAAGTTTGTGAGAAGGATCCGACCCGTCACAAGCTTGTGAGGGATAGTGACTGTTACAAATTAGAATTTGTGAAAAATAATAGGGCCAATAAAAATGATTTAGGTCGTAACTGGAGTGCAAAACTGTCAAGCATAGAAGAAAGCTTATCTTACTGTCCCAAAGAAGTCGCCCAGAATGTCTATCGTTCGCGGGGCCTCGACACCTAACACGTTGTTGAGCACCATCACCACATTTATTCATCTATCAATTACCATATATACTCACATGTTTAAATAAAAAAAACTCACCAAGATATAGTACGACAATATATATTTCAAAGGTATATAGCACCATAATTTGAACCAGTTAAATATCTAACATTATTTTTTGGGGAAAAAATGCAGCTCATACCGAAAGTGTAAGTTCTGAGCGTCGCTGTGGAAACACGGACAATAACCAATCGTTTATTTACCATACAATTCTATGAAGAGATCAATCAAGATATCAGAGACGAAGGATAATTCAAACGGTGGCGAGAAATAATTTTGCTTCCTATGAGGCGTCAACAAGCAGAACAAATACGGCTCCAAAAAATGAAGTGTTTGTATCTTTATAGTAACATTTTAGCTACTATTAAACCACTATATTATTCATATACTATATATGTGTATTTGTTAATGAATTGAAATTCTCTGTATCCGTCTATTTGACTGTGATTATTAGAAAGTCAATCTAGCTACAAGCCTACAATTCAACCGCATGTCCAAATTTATTCTCAAAATCTTCTTGATATGAAGTTAAGTATGTATAGTGCTTTGATTCCGAACAACATTTAGATTAAAGATCAAACTCGAAAGAATTTTCACCATATTGGTGAAATGGATGTCCCTTCCTCCTGGACTGTGACTCATTAATGATTAACCCGATCATTATAAATAGGGAAAAAAAAATAAGTGTAACTTCAATTCAAAATAAAAGAAAAAAATCAAACTTTGAATAGTAAATAACACAAAGTTTAACATCCTGCAATGAATCATAGAAGGAATAAATTTATGAACTCGGAATATGAAAAAAAAAAAAACACAAATCAAACACAAAAATGAAATTAAAATTGAGGGGATTGGAAGAAGAAACTTGATAATAAGATCAACAACATACCCGATAACCAGCGTCATCGATTACCCCATCACCATTGGAGCATCAATGGTGGGGCATGCAAATGATGGATTTGGATAAGCAGGTGAGGAAGAAGAAAAAATGGGTTTTGTGGATGTCGGTCACTGTGATTTTTTTTTTGGTCCAAAGGGTAAGTCAATGCTAAAGTGGGTTGAATGATCATACATTTATAATTAATGGATATGGTAAAAATTTGTAACCACCCGTAATTTGAAAGACCGAAATTATATTTGAAAAATAATAAATTTAATTTATTTTAATTTATTACGATTTATTTGAATTTATGATAATTTAATATAATTATTTTTAATTTATTAGGAATTAAAGAGTAGGTTATACGGTTTAAACCCGAACTTCATTTAACTATTCCCGAGTCAACTTAAGTCCCGAAACAAACCCAAAACCCGACTCCTACATGTGCCACACGCCCAAGACACCCTTTTTCCCTCATTTTAGATCTTTTGATTAGTTATGATTAAACTAATACAAATATCTAAGATATTTGTAACTTTATCAATCTGTCAACTTAAATTCCGCAACAAATCGCTTAAAAACATACCCGATTTCTTCCTCTTCCACACGCCTCTTCCTCTTGTCTCTTAGGATTAGATATTTTCATTTCTTTTGATTAAACTAACATAATATCTAATAATATCTAGGTATTTGATTAAACAAACATAATATCTAATAATATCTAGATAATTACCATAAAATATTTATAAAACCCGAGTCAATCCCGTAACAACAAGTTCAAAACCCGACTCCCATTAATCCCCTATATTACACGGTCCACCCCTCCCCTCTTACTCACTAATTATCTTTCTATTTTACATTAAATCAACTTAATATCTACTTAATACTTTCTTTAATTTAATCACAATTGTTCTTGGTGTTCTTGATCGTTCTTGAGCAAAATCGTCACAAAACCTTCGTTACTTGGCCACATCCGTTCTAAATTATATTTCTAGAGTCTCCTCTCCGCTCTTCATCTACGAGTACGTTTCATTTTCAATTCCGACAAAATCGTTTTCAACACTTTAATTGTTGAAATCAAGTTTTAATACTAATAATGTTATTTTTGTCATTTCTTATAGGAGAAGATTATGAAGACGAGTTTGGTGACTCGTATATTTTAGAAGAAGATTAGTAGACGGGTTTTTAGGTCTTATTTTGGTGCTATTTGGTTTTGTGCTAGCTAAGGTAACGATTACCGAGTTACTCGACGAATTAATGTCACATACTTTTGTTTTTGTTGTTGTTTTTATTATTTACGGTTTTAAGTAGTAACATGCTAGGTTGTTATTATTATTAAGTTTTATGAGTTTTTAACATATTTGGTGTTTTTGACATGTTGGATGATTTGTTCATAATCATAATTTTAGTATGAATGATGGTTGAATTGTTTGTTAAAATGGATGGTTGTTAATTAAAACATGTTAAAAATAAATTTGGGTTGTTGTTGGTGGTGGCCGTGTGTGGTGGCCGGTTCAGGCCCGGTTCATGCCGGTTCAGGCCCGGTCCAGGCCGACAGATCCGGTCTAGGTTGGCCCGTTATTTGGCCCTTTGGGCTTGTGTCGATACTTGATTGTTTTGTTGTTGTTTTGACGGGTTTTAAATATGTTAAGCATGCGGGAAATATTAAAAAACGATTTTAGAAATGGTTGACCAAAACAGGCCCAAACCAGCCCGTGGGCCCAGTCCAGGCCCGGTCCAGCCCATGACCCGTGAGCCCTCCTTTTGGGCTTGTGACGGTTTTTGAGTTTATTGTTATTATTATATCATGTTTTGTAATATTTAGCAAGTGGGAAATTTTAATAAGTAAATTATTTAATTAAACGGTTTTCATAATATTATTATTTCTCACATGTTAGAAATTATAGCATGAGATTGTAGTTTAATTTGATATCCTTAAGTCAAGCGGGTTTCGTAAGAATTAATAATTCACATGTTAGAAATTAGAATAAAATAGCATGAAATGAATATGATGTTCTTATGTTCAAGCCTAAATGGCTAAGACTCTGTTTCTAGCCGGTTTGACCAAACGGGTTTGGTCAAACTATGATCTAGTCAGCCCCGTTTTGACTGATGACCCGTCGCGGGACTCGGGTCGGGGATTTGTCTTCAGGTAACGTTTTATTTAATGAATGAATGAATGAGCCTTAGTAGATATGAGGCGATATGATATTTGAATGTGATTTATATGCAATTAGTCACATGATAGGAAGTTTTTCCCGTGACTGTTTAATTGTATGATATATGTCGTGTTGACTAAGTACCCATAGAGAATTATGATTATATGGCGTGTTGACCATTCTAATTCTAAATGAGTATCTTGGACCATGACATTGATAGGCCTTACTATCTTTAACGAGTATATAGTTCATGGCTTGATAGCTTTTGTGTCACTGGCCTGGGATTTTGATACCAAGCCGGGGCATGGCTGCCTAATTGCTTCCACTTTGGGAATGGAGCCAGCTTAAGTACTAGCCAACTCTGCTTAGGGGGTCTCCTAGTAGAGATTCTCATGTACTTTTGGTCATGAGACAGGGAATGGGTTAGCTGTTGTCGCTAGGTCTGATCAGTCTAGGACTAGGATGTTTTCCTACCTTGTGGTATAGCCTCGAGTTACAGAAGTCGACTATTGACTGGACTAAGAACTTATGCCTGTTTCTAGACGTATTGGTCTTTCATGTTTGATGATTCTATGAATCTTAGAAGGTGAGATGCAAGCCGGCTACGGTTGATAGAGTTTGGATTACCGGTTGTTAACTGATTCACATGATAGCTTGCATGAGTAGCTTAGCCTTCACATGCTAGGTTATATGTTAGTTATTTGTTTCATAACATGAGAAGCATATCGTATATGTTAAGGCTTTATATTTTCCATATACATCTCTTTTATGTTATTCATGTTTTATTAAACTCGACATTTCGTGGCTGGGAGAACTCGGAGTTACTCCCCACTGACTGTGGCTTCCGTGTTTATATTTAATGCGGTTGGCAGGTTTGTGATGCATACTTGGGTACATTGACGAGCTAGCAAGTGAAGAATTACCTTGGACCTATATTCGGTTCTTAGGATTGTATTATTTAATACACTCTTTTATTTCCGTATTTATTAGGGAGATATGTCTCCCGTTTTAGATACTCCTTATGTATAATATTATTTCCTTTTTGTTATGAACCTTTTTATTTAGGACACCTTTGTTATGATGAATATATTTTATGGTAGGTTCCGGTTTTAAAATTTACCGATTTTCACTAAAGTGAACCTATTAAAAACGTATTCTCATCTTTTATTTATTTAAATTACTTGTTTATCTTTCCGCAAATTCGAGGGTGTCACATCTCATATGTAATCATATAGGAGAGGATTCCAAATTAGATTGCGGGCATGCCTTACAAGTCGAGTAATTGAGTGATTTTGGTTACTTTTTGTCACAAAATTCTCTCGTTCATAAAATGAGTAACCAGTGAAAACCGTGAGGAAGTCGGTAGTCTAAGTCCTTTTAGTCATAGGTCACATTTGGTCGAATCTTGAGTTGTCTCTTGTTGATCCTATCCAGTTAGCTTTGCTTCCCACTTTCCCTCCTTTGAATTCGTTTTATTGGCATTTGATGGTCATTTTAGGGTTGCTTGAGCCACATTTAGGGGGTTGACACCTCGTTGAGATTTTGAGACGGTATCTCCCGACCTAGACCTTTGGTTTTTAAAAACAAAATCCAACCGCTTAGATGAGGAAAGCGGTCGTTCTTTTGATAGATGCATCTTATATGTTGATTACGTGCTTAACTTTGGATGTATATAAATTTTCCGCAAGCCCCCACTTGCCTTGCAAGGAAGCACATACCTCATTGTATTTCGTTGTGAGTTGAAGGGACGGAGAAGGCCCGCTAATTGCCTCATCGGATTTTAGTAGTTTAGTCTAGTTTAATTGAATAAATGTTTTTTTTTGCTCACTTTTTTACTCGGGGACGAGTAATTATTAAGTGTGGGGAGGTTCGATATACCATTAATTTAGACGATTCTCGTCTTTATTCTCCTTCATTTCGGCCTTATTTAATTCGGTTTTAGCGTCGGTTTTATTATATTTTGCCTCTTATTCCGCGTACTCTCATTTTATATATTCCCGTCTCATTTATAGGAAATATGACAAGACAAGGACGAGACGGGATAAGAAGCAAGAAGCCGCCACTAAACATATACATAAAGAATAAAGAAAAAGAAAAGGAAAAGGAAAATAAATAAATAAAATAAAAAGAAAAAGAAAGAAGGAAGGAAGAGCAGCCATCACCCCCACCTGCCGCCAGCCACCGTTGGCCGGCAACCGCCCACACACACCACAACCTTCACCTGTGGTTCGACGTCGGCAACTGTCCACGCACTCCATACCACACTTCCTCCTCCCACGAAAGCAGTAAATAAAGCAAGTAGGACGTCCCTGCCGGTCGGTCGGCAGGGAGACGTGCACCACACTTGGAGACGCGAAGCAAGAAGACCTAGTGTCCTTGTCGGTCGGTCAACGGCCGGCCCGCCGACAGGTAGGCTTCTCCTTGTGATTTTCGGATTTTTGCACCAAAAGTTGACTTCTCTCGGCGCCAGGTAGCACGACGGCCGTTGGCCCACTGGCCTTGAACCCCTCCCACCGGATTTCCACCTTGCTCTTCTTTGTTCTTTTTCTTTTTATTTGGAGATTTTATTTTTGGAGGAAGCATATAAGTACCAATTAATAGACTACAATCAATATATATATATATATATATATATATATATATATATAATATAAATATATATATATATATATAGATTCTTATAAAAGAGGTTTTTTTCGAGGCACGTGAGTGGCTCCATCTTTACAGGAACTCTTAAAATAAAAATTAAATTCATACATATACTTTCCAAGTTATGGTTGAACTCTTAGATTTTGATTATATTTTTTAAATTAATTATTTTCCATATAATATTATCAACTTTTCAACATTAAATTCATACATATACTTTCCAAGTTATGGTTGAACTCTTAGATTTTGATTATATATTTTAAATTAATTATTTTCCTAATAATATTAGCAACTTTTCAGCTTTTTAGAAACTCTTTAAATAAAAATTAAATTCATAAATATTATTTGTCCCACATTGAAAAATAATGTAGATGTGGTAAATATATTACATATAAATAGCAGAATTGTCCCACATCGGAAAAATAATAAAGTGGGTAATCCTATGATTATAAATAGGAGTCATCCTTAAACCTTAGGTATCAACCCAAAAATTTTGAATCTCTTAAATATTGTCTTAGAAATCTCTTAAAATTTTGTAGACGTGGTGATCGAATATACTATGTATAAATAGTAAAATTGTCCCATATCATAAAATTAACATAAGGTGGATGATCCTATGATTAAATATAGGAGTCATTCGTGCACGTTATATAACAAACTAAAATCTTTTAAGTCTCTTAAGTATTGTCTTAGACATCTCTTAAAAGTTTGTCTATTATTATCTTCACAATTGTTAAATTTACATCATCAAAAATTTAATCTTAAAAGGTATTATTAAAAAAATTGAAGTATTGTAAAAACAATTATGAAGATAATATATTTAGATTCGCGGTGAAAAAAACCTTGCAAAGTATAAAAACTCATATTATTTGCACATACTTGGTGTAATTCTTAGTATATTATTTGTCACACATTGAAAAATAATGTAGGTGTGGTGAATATATTACCTATAAATAGTAGAATTGTCACACATCAGAAAATTATCATAAGGTGGGTGATCTTATGATTACCAATATGAATCATATTTAGAAATAAAGTTTCAACCTAAAATCTTTTGAGCCTCTTATATATTGTCTTACGGAACTCTTAAAAGTTTGTATTATAATCTTCACTATAGTGAAATTTACATCATTAAAAATTTATTTAGAAAATTATCTTAAATAATAATTTTGATGGTAAACTATTTAATGTGTTATTTGTCCCACATTGAAAAACAATGTATGTATGGTGACTGGTGAATATATACTACGTATAAATAGTAAAATTGTACCACATTGAAAAATTATCATAAGGTGGAATGATCATAAATATGATCATCGATTATCGCACGAGCTTTTAAACTATTTTTGTATATTGTTATGTTAATAAATGACTTTAAAATTTTAATAAATGACATTTAATTTTTTTTTTATTATTCTAATATTAATATAACAGTTTAGTAAAGGTTAAGAAATAAATATTATATGAAAAAAGATGGTGTACTACTTAGTTTGTTGTTAGTCCCACATTGAAAAATAATGTATGTGTGGTGAAAATATTACCTATAAAATTGTAAATTGTCCCACAATGAAAAAATATTATAACATAGGGTGATCCTATGATTATAAATATGAGGCATCCTTGAACTTAGGTATAAACTCACAATTTTTTAAGTCTCTTAATTATTGTTTTGGAGAGCCCTTAACAAAATGGAATTATAATAGTCACAATAGTTAAATTTACATCATTAAAAATTAATTTAGAAAATTATCATAAATAATAATTTTGATGATAAACTACTTAATGTGTTATTAGTCCCACATTGAAATATAATGTATTTGTGGAAAATATATATATATACAAAGTGTAAATTATAAAATTATCCCATATCGAATAATATCATGAAGTGGAGTGATCATAAATATGATTATAAATATGAGTCATTTTAGTCTCTTAAGTATTGGTTTAATTAACCTTTAAAATTTTGTATTATTAACTCCACAATAGTGAAATTTACATCATCAAACTTAATTTAGAAAATTTAGGAAAGTATTATATAAGTAATAATTTTGATGGTGTACTACTTAATAAGTTATTTGTCCCACATTGAAATATAATACAAGTGTGGTAAATATATTACGTATAAATAGTATAATTGTCCCACATCAGAAAATCAACATAAGCTAGGGTAATCCTATACTTATAAATAAGAGTCATCCTTGGAACTTAGATATCAAACCAAAATCTTTTGAGTCTCTTAAATATTGTCTTAATAAAGAGCTCTTAAAAGTTTGTATCCACCTTAGTGAAACTTACATCATCAAAAATTAATTTAGGAAAATATCATTAAAAAATATAGTGAAAAATCTTTTATTTATCTCAATATACATTTCCTATATTATATTCAAGTGGCGTTTATAATTTTTATATAAAAATTCTTACATTCATTTCACAAAAAAATATTTTGAAAATGAGCCATCCTTCAACTTAGATATTCATCTCTCAAGTATTATCTTACATAGATCTTAAGAGTTTGTATTATTATCTCCACCTTAATGAACTTTACATCATCAAAATTAATTTAGGAAAGTATCATAAATAATAATTAAAGAAAGTATCATAAATAAAAATGTTAATGGTAACTACCAAATATATTATTTGTCTCACATGGAAAAGTAATGTAAGTGTGATGAATATACTATGTATAAAAAGAAGAATTGTCCCACATCGGAGAAATATCATAAGCTGGGATGATCACGCGATTATAAATAAGAGTCGTCCTTGAAACTTAGAGATGAACCCAAAGTCGTCCTTTTTTAGGAGTATTTTAATCAAAGGCAAACAAATGATTAAGACGGAGAGAATATTGTTTTAGAGAGCTCTTAAAATTTTGTATTAATTATGAAAATAAAATAATTAGGTTCGTGGTAAAAAAAATGCTATCATTATAATATAGAATTTCATATTATTTGCATATACTTTGTGTAATTCTTAGTATGTTATATATCTCACATTGAAAAATAATGTATGTGTGGTGAATATACTAATATCTATAAATAGTAGAAGTGCCCCATATCGAACAATTAGCATAAGGTGAGGACGTGAGGTGATCAACCCAAAATTTTTTGAGTTGCTTAAAACATTGTCTTACAGAGCTTGATTCTTAGGTACTTTGGATCATTTTTCGAGTCATAATATAGATCAAATATAACTTGAGTCCCGGCAAGGTTGATAACATATGTTTAAAATAGAAGTTGAATCAATATATTAATATTATTTTTAAAAAATTACAGAGTATATTTTATTATAGTCTTAGAACTTTAAAAGTTTATTTTTATAAGTTAACTGTCATAGGAAAATTACGAAAATGACATTAACGTAGACCCGTGCATCGCACGGGCATGAAATCTAGTATATAATTATATATCGCACCTTATGAAAACACTTCTACTCACACCACGATACTACCACCTTATTAATACATGAACCCTAGAATTAGATAGGATGTTTCTATAATTAGCAACTTAATCCTCCTTTAATTAGTGATAATTACTCTTATTTCTAGATAACTACTATTAGATCTAGTCTTTCCCCTAGTTTATGAGACAATTTTTGGTTGTAATTTGAAGGCAATGGGAGACTCTTTCTGTGACACCCTCAAATTTGCGGAAAGAAAAAAAATAATTTAACTAGATAAAAGATAAGAATACAATAAAAGGTGTCATAAATAAAAAGGGTTCATACAAAAGGAAAATAATATTATACATAAAAATTATACAAGACGGGAGACATATCTCCGTATAAATACGGAAATAAAAGAGTGTATAAAAATATACAATCTAAGAACCGAATATAGGTCCAAGGTAAATACTTCGCTCGCGAGCTCGTCAATGTACCCCAAATATGCATCACCACCTGTTCGACCGCATTAAATATAAACACGGAAGCCACAGTCAGTGGGGAGTAACTCCGAGTTCTCCCAGCCACGAAATGTCGAGTTTAATAAAACATGAATAACATAAAAGCAATGTATATGGAAAATACAAAACCGTAACATATATGATATGCTTTTCATGTTATGAAACAATTAACTAACATATAACCTATCATATGAAAGCTATCATGTGAATCCGATAATAAAATATAACACTAGGTAGGGAAGCTGGTATGCTAGCTTAG
>JAIUZE010012841.1:0-29814 GCA_022085475.1 Heliosperma pusillum | reverse complement strand
TGTGACACCCTCAAATTTGCGGAAAAAAAAAAAAATAATTTAACTAAAAAAAATATGAGAATACATAACGAAGGTGTCATAAATAAAAAGGTTCATTACAAAACGGAAATAATATTATACAACAGAAATATACAAGACGGGAGACATATCTCCCGTATAAATACGGAAATAAAAGAGTGTATAATAATATACAATCCTAAAGAACCGAATATAGGTCCAAGGTAAATACTTCGCTCGCTAGCTCGTCAATGTACCCCAAATATGCATTACCACCTGTTCGACCGCATTAAATATAAACACGGAAGCCACAGTCAGTGGGGAGTAACTCCGAGTTCTCCCAGCCACGAAATGTCGAGTTTAATTAAACATGAATAACATAAAAGCAATGTATATGGGAAATACAAAACTTTAACATATATGATATGCTTTTCATGTTATGAAACAAATAACTAACATATAACCTATCATATGAAGCTATCATGTGAATCGATTAATAAAATAAACACGAGGGTAGGGAAAAGCCTGGATTGCTGCTCAGAGGTTACCGTTAACATGGCCATGATACACTCAAACCCTAATCAACACTTAATCATGTGAATCAGTTAACATCCGGTAATCCAAACTCTATCAACCTTAGCCGCTTGCATCTCACCTTCTAAGATTCATAGAATCATACAAACATGAAAGACCAATACTTCTAGAAACAGGCATAAGTTCTTAGCACAGTCAATAGTCGACTTCTGTAACTCGAGGCTATACCACAAGGTAGGAAAACATCCTAGTCCTAGACTGATCAGACCTAGCGACAACAGCTATTCCATTCCCCGTCCCATGACATAACCGTACATGAGAAACTCTACTAGGCGACCCCCTAAGCAGAGATGGCTACTACTTAAGCTGGCTCCTTCCCAAAGTGGAACTATTAGGCAGCCATGCCCCGACTTGGAGAGATAAGGCCCCCCCAGGCCGTGACACAAAAGCTATCAACCAGTGAACTATATACTCGTTAAAGATAGTAAGGCCTATCAATGTCATGGTCCAAGCTACTCATTTAGAATTAGAATGGTCAAGACGCCATATACTCATAATTCTCTATGGGTACTTAGTCAACACGACACCAACCATATAATTAAACAGTCACGGGAAAAACATCCTATCATGTGACTAATTGCATATAAATCATATTCAAATATCATATCGCCTCATATCTACTAAGGCTAATTCATTAATTAAATAAAACCTTACTTGAAGACAATCCCCGACCCGAGTCCCGCGACGGGTCATCAGTCAAATCGGGGCTGACTAGATCTTAGTTTGACCAAACCCGTTGGATCAAACCGGCTAGAAACAGAGTCTTTATCACATAAACATAAAATCAACATATTCATTACATGTTATTTTATTAAAACTTCTAACATGTGAATTATTAAAATCTTACGAAACCCGTTTGACTTAAAGGATATCAAATTAAACTATAATCTCGTATTATAATTCTAAACATGTGAGAAATAATAATTTTATGAAAAACCTTTTTAATTAAATATTTTACTTATTAACATTTCCCACTTGCTAAATATTACTAAACACGATAAAATGGCAATAACTCAAAAACCGTCCCAAGACCAAGGAAGGGACCCACGGCCTGATTTGGGCCGGACTTCACATGGGCCTGGACTGGGCCCACGGGCCTGGTTTGGGCTGTTTTGATTAAATTTCTAACACCGTTTCTTAATATTTTCCCGCATGTTTAACATATTTAAAACCCGTCAAAACAACAACAAAACAATCAAACATCGACACAACTCCCAAGCCAACTCACGGACCCACCATGGACCAACCCAGACCGGCCTGGACCGGGCCTGAACCGGCCTGGTTTTGGGCTGGTTTGGGCTGGTTTTTCAGCTATACTCCACGGTTCCACCAACATCAAACACCAAATTAATTCCAACATGTTTTTAATTAACAAACAACCATTTTAACAACCAATTTAACCATCATACTTATAAAAATCATGATTATGAACAAATCATTTAAATATGTCAAGAAGACTAAACATGTCATAAATTCATACAACATAATAAAATCATAACTACCTATCATGTTACTACTAAAACCATAAATCATAATAACATGGAAAAAAACAAAAGATGAACCAAAAACAAAAGAAACAAAAGCTATGTAACATTAAATCGTCGAGTAACTCGGAATCGTTACCTTAGCTAGCAAAATCAATTAGCACCAAAATAAGAAGTATAAACTAAGAAACCCGTCTTCTAATCTTCCCCTAATATATAAGAGTCACCAAACTCGTCTTCAAAATCTTCCCCTATAAGAAATGACAAGAAAAACATTATTAGAAGTAAAAATAGATTTTCCATAATTAAAGTGTTGAAAACGATTTGGACGGAATTGAAAATAAACCGTACTTGAAGATGGAGAGCGAAGAGGAGATTCTAGAAATATAAGTTAGGACGGATTTAATTAAGAAATGAAGGTTTTATGATGATTTTGCTCAAGAACGACGAAGAACAAATGAAGAAAGACGAAGAACGAATGAAGAACGATGAAGAACGATTAATTAGATCTTAATTTGATTTATTGTAAAATGAAAAGTTGTTAGTGAGTAAAGTGGGGTGTGTGAGCCGTGTAGTTATAGAAGAAATAATGAGTCGGGTTTTGAAATTGTTATTACGGAATTGACTCGGTTTAAATAAATATATTACGGTAATTGATTAAATATAATTAGATATCAAGTTAATTAAACCAAATATCTAGATATTATGTTATTGTAATGAAAAGAAAGAAAATATCAAGGCCTAAGAGAGGAAGGAGAGCCGTGTGGATCATAGGAGAATCGGGTCTGTTTTTAAGCGATTTGCGTAATTTACGTTGACGGATCGATAAAGTAACAAATATCTTAGATATTTGTATTAGTTTAATCGAAACAATCAAAAGATCTAATTGTGAGTGGAAAAAGATGACATGGGCGTGTGACTCATGCCAAAGTCGAGTTTCGGGTTTGTTTCGGGATTTACGATGACTCTGGAATAGTTAAATGATGTTCGGGATTAAACCGTAAAAGTTATTCTTTAAATTCCGAATAAATTCAAAATAATTATATTAAATTATGATAAATCTAAATAAATCTTAATAAAAATAAATTAAAAATATTTTTTTTTTAAATAAAATTTCGGTCTTCAAACTTACAAGGCGAGTCGGAAAAAGTCAACGAAAGTCAAAGTTGACTTAAAAACGGGATTCCCTTGGAATCTCGCAGAAATTCCAAATACGAACTCGGAATTTCAAAATTCGACTGGAAACAATTAATTCCACTTTAAAACTTAAACAGGCTGAAAAGTATCCGTAAAATATTTTTTACAAGAAAAATAGGGTACTTTTCGGGTTGTTACAGCAGTAATCAGCAAAAGTCTCCATATGCTTTCTCGGATCTTCCCCAGCCACACCCCTATACTTGTCCTGCTGAACAAGCTTGTTATAAGACGGACGAAGATCAAAAGAAGTTCCATCTTCGTCCGTTGCAAGTTTAAATCCCTGGGGTATACATGCAGCGGTGGGCTTAGAGTGACTAGCAATGTTAGGCATCTTTGCTGGTACGGTAGTCTCAACAGTCGAATCGTCCTCGAAAATAAAACTGTCGAAGACGGAGTCAGAAGTACTCAAGTATTCCTCCTGAATAGTCTTATCTAACCCTCTCTTTCTGCGTAAGAAGGTTCTTTCGGGCTCTGGATCAGCTTCCACTAACTCGAGCCTTTGGGACCTGCGCATACACAACTATAGAGAGAAAGATAAGAACGGTCTTAAGGAATTAGAAATTCCTTAAGACGAGACAGAAATAAATAAACAGAAAATTAAATTGCCTCCCCGGCAACGGCGCCAAAATTTGATGCGAGTCGTTATACACCAAAAATAAAAGCCTAAGTCTACTAACTAAAGAAGATAGCGGAAGTAGGGTCGATCTCAACAGGGAGGAAATTAATTAACTGTAATCTAAGTCTGTCAGTCACAGTCTGGGGTTTTTGATTTGGTTTTAAACTAAACTAAATAAGATTTAAGGGAAGAGAAATAAAGGTAGAGGTTAACACGAAATAAATCGGATAAAGGAAAAATATGTTTGGATTCGGTATACTGCAATATCGGCATCTACGGGTCAACTAAGTCAGTCAATCTATCAATGAGAAGGGCAATGGTTTTCTCCTCTCGGTCTCAAACCACCCTAGGGATTTTCCTAATTAACTCTCGCCCTCTTAGGAGTCACCTATCAATTCTAAGCAAGTCTTTCCCTTGCAATCTCTCGATCCAGGTCGGGGTTAACTACCTAGCTAGTCTTCTGCGTGCACTCATTCGACTAACCTCAATTATATTGCTTAGATTGATTCTCATATTCAATATTAACTAATATACTTTATCCTATCATGCCTTTATTATAGTTTTCCTCATCCTAACATATAAGGGAATCAGCTACTCATACTATTAATGATGCTAGCAATAAAGACGATTGAATATATGACATTAGACATGATATAATCGTAATTAACAAGCATAAAGAACAATAAGCAGCAATTAAGAAAGGTAAAACAGTAATTAAGACTAGAGCAAAGATTAAGAATAAAGGAGAGAAAAGAGTTTACAATCTTAGCAAATCCGGCGTAAAGAACAAATCCGCATCGATAATAAACACGAATGTAAACTTAAAGATTAAGAAAGTTCAGAAACTAATGGTGAATGATAAGTGTCTGCTAAGTAGTCGATAATCATCATTAATGACGAACTAAGAGTCTTATATAATGCATAACACGACTTCTAACCTAATTAGTCTATGGACTTAAGGCCCATGACAGATTTCACTCGATCGAGGGAAAATCCCCTTCGATCGAGGCCTTTATTCGAGAATATCAGTCGATCGAGGACTTTATCCTCTCGATCGACCAATTCTTCAATAGCTACCCCTTGATCGAGCAGAGGACAGATCGATCGAGGTCTTCTCTAGCAACAAATCCTCTCGATCGAGTAGAGAGTCACTCGATCGAGTCTTCTTCATCAGTACTCCCCTCGATCGACCAAAGATATGGTCGATCGAGGTCCTCTAGCCTAGCATATAGTGTTGGTCGTGGCTTTGGACTTGATTGTGAGCGGTTTCACGTTTTCCCATGCAAGAGCTTTTGTTCCGTTCCTTCCACTCCTAAATGCATGCAAAGTGGACTGTTTTGGCTCGGTTTCCGCTACTACGCAGCTTGTACCTACAAAATGGTAATGAAAGTACAAAGTAGCCAAATAGGGGCATATAGTGACATAATATCACTTAAATGACATAGAAATGTGTGCATAAATGGACTAAAAAGTCTATATAAAATACACGCATCAATGGTTGTTGTTAGTTGATAATTGATATGAGAATTGATGATTTGTGATGATAGATGATGTTTGTGTTATGCCTTAGTGAAATTGTAAATTTTCGTGTGTTCGTGCCCCAGACCAGGAAGCTGGCAGCGTCCCTGGACGCTGGCAGCGTCGTAGGACGCCGGCAGCGTCGTAGGACACCGGCAGCGTTCCCTGGCGCTGGCAGCGTTTCATGCTGCCAGTTTTTCTCAAAGTCGACCCTTTGAATTTTATTTTTACCTTGACTTTCCTTGACCCTTTGGACTTGGTCTTCTTGCATTGATGATTTGTTGGTAGGCTTCTCCAATTGTCGGGTTTGGGTCTCAGGTCTTTACTTTGACTTTGACTTTGACATTGACTTTGACTTTAAATATTATTGTTTCGAATATATGATAATCCCTTCGTTTGTATCGCTTATTTTGTGACGGTATTTGGTATGTCCCACTTTGAGTCGGTTTTACACATGTTACGGTTTGAGCACTAATTTCCTATGTGCTTTGTACTCTCATTCCCTTGGCTATCTCCATGTTCGTAAGGCTGGAATGTCGGAACGGGGAGCGTATCCTTACTGCTTAATTGCATGCGTTAGTGGGCATATGACGACGTTGTTGGGAGGCGAACGCTTTGCGTTGATCGACCCGGCCGTCAAATGTTGTATACTTGCGAGGTGGTGTCATTGCATGTAGCGTACCGCTTGTTATGATGCTTGTGCTCTTTTCCGCCTCTTTCGTGAATGTTGACCGAACTTGGGGTACTCGGCGTCTATGATTGACGGAGTCTTGGATGCGAAATGTCATCGCTTGTCGAATCGGAAAAGGGTTTATTCCGAGAGTCTTGCCAGGTTTAGACTAGGACCGGGTATTTATATCGTCGTCCTACTAGGAAGAAATTAGTCTACATATACGAAATGTTAATCGTGTATGCGTTCAGGGAAATGTTTATCCCGTGGATGCGATTTTAATCATTCTTGCCATGTACACGGTGCTAGTGCGTGTCATTTACCGTGAGAGATGTCGTCAACGTATTGTACTTTTGAATGGATGGGTATATGATTGGTTTATTCGTGATCTTTGGATGACTTGGCATGACTTGTTTGTCGAGTCTCAATCTTATCAAACTTATACCGCTAACGGTGAGATGCAAACCCTAATGAGTGTATATGGTTGCCTAAGAGGGTCTTCCCCGTGTCTATCTATAGCATGATGGTTACGACTTTCACTTCATGTACCGATACTGTATATATTGAATTGCCTATTTATCCTTATAGTATTTCACATGTATATTTATATATGCATGCTTCTACTTTTGTATTTCCGTTTATGTACGTTTAATGTGATATGGCTGGGAGAACCCGGAGTTACTACCCACTGACTGTGGCGTTCATGTTTTTCATGGATAAACAGATTGCTTGATTGGATGGCTTTTTGCTTGTGGTATTTTGGGTTCGGGTGTGAGCTAGCGGGCGTTGGCCTGGATGAATCACCTCTAGACGTTGTTTAGCTAGTTTGCTAATCACTTTGTTACTTGATAACATTTTGAGAGACTTCGTCTCTTTGTAGTATATTCTACTTTGGTTTGTAATTATTTGACATTCCTCGTGTTTTGTCTTAGCATGTAAAAAGTTTTAAAAACTCCTTATTTTCCGCTATATAAATCACATGCATGTTATGTTTTATTTCCGCATTCGCGAGGGTTGTCACAGTTAATGTGGGTAGTGTTTTTTAATTAATTAACCCTAATAATTATTTATAAAGATAAAAATACAACCTGAAATGAGAACAAATGTAGTAGTCCTCAACTTCTCACGGCTCACACATATAGTCACATGTGTTGGTTTATTTATTAGAAAAGCAAAATACCCATAAAAAAAGGGGAGTGCTAGGGCGACACCGGGTGTTACCGAGTTTCGGTAACACCCTAATAAAAAAATAGAAAAAAGTTAAAAATTAAAAAGTAGTTTTAGTTTTTGCGCCAATATCGTAAGGATAAAACCGTAAATCATAATCTATTAGATTAATAAAATAAAAAATAAAAGATACAAATTTAAACTAAAGTATATCTAATCTAATATTATACATTACATACATATAATAACACACACATTATCTTCATCAAATCCTACAATTTATTTATCGATTGAGGTATGAATGTATATATGGAGATTTGACACGTTTTTTATTCGCTTAAGGAGATTTTATAAAAAAATGTATTTTTTATAAAAAAAATTTGATCTACTTATAATACCACCATAGTCCATAACTAGGTGAATAGATGCTACTCTTGTCATCATTAGTTTATAAATCATGTATCATGGTCAAAGGCTAAATCCTATATGAGCGAATGAACGATCAATGATGTTGAATTGTTGTATTGTTCCATATATATCGCACAACAATATTGCAGAATCTTTGAGTTATTTTTTTAAAATTATTATTCTCTTTATTGGTAAACTAATTAATTACTATTAAATTCCTCAATTACCCTTTAATATTTGTTAGTTTGAAATTTAAATTTTGATGGAGGGAAAGCGAAATGTATAAGTAAATTACAATAATAACCCGGGTGTGGTTCAACTTGAGTAACACCCGGTGTCGCCATCTCATTTTCCTAAAAAAAATGCGTAAATTATTAACTGGGAGTGAGGTTTTCAAATAAAACTGAAATACTATCGTCCGACAATCTTTCACATAATACCTGAAACATGTACGCTGTCTTCAACAGAAACAATATGCCGAAAATATCAATGAAGTAGGAGCTAATTTATTTTCCTGAGCTACGTACATGAATGTCAATGCCAAAAATAACAAAATAAATTCATCTTGCTAGTAACAATAATGGTTTGAAACATTTATGGCCTGGACTAACATCTAATCAAAATCAGGGAAAAAGCTCCAAGGAATATGAAAATGAGAATTTCTCTCTATCTTTTCATTTTCCTTGAACCTTTTTCATATAAAGAAAAACGGGTAATCATATTACAGAAAATCTGCATGTTCTTGCAAAGGCATGTCAGTGAGATCTTCATCTCGTCCATTCAAGCCACAATGTTGAATAGAACAATCCTCAAACAACCATTTCTCGAGTACGGACAATGTTGTGCCTCGTCCTCCATCGCACAGTGGCTTGCTTTCTTGCTCAAACAAGCTTGCTTCCGGAGACATTGTACCCTGAGAAAAATCGGAATATGGAGACTCCGTAGACTCAATTGTCCCAAATAGCGAACGAAAAACTCGATCATTGTTCTCTGTAAGGTGATCTGTTGTGAAAATAGGCTTTTGTTCCCTGGAGTTTGCATGATCATTCTCTAATGTGCTCCCAAGAGAGTAATAATCAATTGAGATTGAGCTAGATGGCTCTTTTTTAGGGGCCTTGCTAGTCCATCCTTGGAGTAATCGAGCGATATTCTCTGTACTCGAAGCATAGATTGATGATGCTGCTTGTGGTTGATTGTGACATGGGTTTGATTTCGGTAGTGAGTCATGGCTGTTGGAGACGGGTTTCTGGTTAATAGATGAGAGAGCATCGGTCAAGGCTTGTTTGGCGGTGTGAATATCCGTTTGGAGCCGTCTTTCCCATTGGCCTCTGCTACTTGTGTTTCGATTTTCAGGTGATGATGGTGAAGATAATACGGATTGTGATCTCGGATTTTGGGGGCTAGAGTGACTATTTGATTCGTGTTTTCTAAGCTTCTTCTTGAGATGGGTGTTCCAATAATTCTTAATGTCGTTATCTGTTCTTTGTGGAAGGTATGATGCAATTGCGGCCCATCTACACCATTAACATCATTATGTCATTTCAATCTAATTAAACCATAATTAATCACTAAATATTTATATCGAATTTATTACATTGGTCACAAAATGAGTAATCTATCAACTTATTGGTCCTCAAATTGACTATCACTCACTCATAAATTTATTTCATATATTAATTGTTAGACCCTACTAATAGAAATTATTTACAAAATGGATGTAAAGAAATTGTATACAACTTGAGTCTCACTATCTTATCCACCTTTACCCTAAATAATCAAGATGTAGGGAAATTCTTGTGAGTTGTGAAATTTAAATATTCCTCAACAATATGTCTACGCCTAATTAATGAGTCGAAAGTTATATTTCAGGAATTCAATGAGTTTCAAACAAAATGCTACCGACATGATATAGGAGTACAAATACACAATACAATAAAATTAATATTATAAACTTTCTAGGTCTTATTCAATTATTGTCATTTCATTTTACCATTCATTTTGCCATAAAATCAAGCAAAGTGGGGAACTATTTGTGATCCTATTTAGTGGATGATAAATGGACAATAATCACATTGACTGATTTACGGACGAGTATATTTTATAAGAGCACCCAAATAGAAAGGATTGAGCATCCTCTTCAGTCTTCACCCTCTCCCTCCTCTAAGAGGACATCCTCTCTCTATTATGAGAACTATGTTGAATGTCCCCTTGCATAGGGGAAGATGGGTGCTTCCTCTAGTTTTAGAGGAATTGGGATATAGGCACTTGTGCCCACTAGCTACTATTTATTTGTCATGTGGATTATTGACATTTATTTTTTTCTTTTGTAACAAATTGAAATGCAAATAAATGGGTAGATGATGAATAAGAGGATCCTCTCTATTATGGGAAAAAATATATGCGAAGATGATGAAAATAATGGAAATGAAGGTGGGTCATAGAGAATGTGTTGTGTCAAAAAATGAGAGGGTGAAAGAGAAAATAAGATAATCTTTTCATCGTCTTTATTGTTGGATCTCTAATACGGCAAATACACACTACGTATATACTAAATTCTTATTGGGTGTATTAACATCATTAAAAGCTAATAATGGAAGAAGAAATTTGAAAAATGAGATGTTTGAAAAGTGACCTATTCCCAAGAAGGGCTTGAAGGTGAATGATCATCTTCTCCTCTTGCTCCGTAAAATTGCCTCTCTTTATTCCAGGCCTTAAATAATTCGTCCATCTTAGCCTACAACTTTTGCTACACCTAAGTAGCCCTGCAAATTTACAAATAAATAATATGACTAAATATTAGCTAATTGAATTTTTGCTTTTGGAAAAACAAAAAAAAACAAACTTTTTTTCTTAGATCTACTGCAAAGTAAATGAAATTAAAAACAATTTCTTTTGCAATTTCTTTTCTACATTAGATGGTTATATTATTCATCAAATGGCATACCATAATTTGTACGGAGTATCATGATTAATTTCTAAATACCCACAAGGTTTTTAAATCATTGCACTACATCAAGGGATACCTAAAACTACTCCTATAAAAGTAAACAAACTAAACTATATAGAAAACAATAACATAATAATGTCATTTATAACTATCCGCGATTAAGAATCGAATCCTAAACTTTAGGGTTAGAGTAAGAGGACCCTTATCGCCTTAGCTAACTTTTTTTTATTATAATGACCCTGAGAGTTTGTGGTAATTATATTGACAAATCTGTAACGAGAGAACTCAAGGTACAAAGTCACAAAGATACTTTTGTTTACGTTTAGTGTGTTTAGAGGGCCTCTATATACATCTATTTTTATATACATATTAAAAAAAATATTGATATATAATTAGAGAAACAAAGTAAATATATTTAAATAAATAAAGAAATAAATAAAAGTGTGCATACCAGTATTAGTAGGAACAGCTTTCCAATTACCAGGACCATTTTCTTGAATATAAGAAACTAATAAAATGTCTTCTTCAGGAGTCCAAGGTCCTTTCTTGACACCTTCTTTGTCACAGCAAGGTGGTCTTCCCATCTCAATGTATGTTATATATCCTTTAATTTGAATATATATAATTATAATATTATTATGATTATGTCTAATATGTAGTGCACCGTATTATTTTCTTGAACAAGTGAAACAAAACACAAAGACAGAAAGTTGAGGTGAAGCTACATAAATAGAAAAGAGTGAGTTTGAAAGGTATTGAAGAAGATCTATTATTGGAGAAATGGTGACCTATTATGAGAAGCAAAAAATAAAAGGTGGGGTCAAAACGAGGATAAGAAACACTCCAAAGGGATGCAATTTGCATTTACTCGACGGCTAGACACTAATATTTATAGCTCAGCATACAAGGGTCAAGTAATTATGGTGGCAACAAGCTTCAATAGTCAGCCTTCGCAATTACTGCTATTACATCAAAAGCCGTATACTATCAAGTACTTGTCTTTATATTTATATAATGCCATAAACGAATATTCAAAAACCAAAACAAAATTGTCAATAAGCTTAGAGCATCTCAAATGATAAGCTAGTTGCTACTATCTTACATTTGCCACATCATTTTTTCAAGCTACAACAATTCCAAGCTACAACTTACCCCAATGGTTTAACAATTTACTACTAGCTTGATTTGACATACTTCTATTTTCTTATTGATTATATTACTCTTGTGGGTCCTTTCAAGCAAGTAGCTCCATGGAGCTAGTAGCTCAAAAAATTTGTGGGTCCATTTGAACTAAGCTAATCTACATGGACAACTCCAATGGTTGAGCTACTAGCTTGCAATTTTATAAAATTCCAAGCAAGTCCCCAAGCCAAATCATTGTAGATGCTCTTACACCAGATGAATTCTAGATCAAAAGACAATACAAACGAACCCTAAAAGTGAGTATGTTTTGTCAAAATATAATTAACTTGCTTGAATCTATGTAGTCAATATACCTTGCTAAACACCAATGTCGGTTTGCTATTTAAATAGTTTACGTGTCTGGTAATCTTAACTGGGCTTATTGTATCACACACAAAAGCTACGGTATTAGTAAAATTATAAGTCCTAATAATAATTATACTAATAGGGCTCTAATACTAACTAGGCCCAACTGTGCTTCTAGGTAGGGTTTTATGAAACTAACATAAGTTTCTCTCATTTATATAAGAAAGGTTTGTGTGAAAAACCTAACCATTCAATTCATAAGTTTAAACATATAGTGAGAGAAACACAAGAGCGAAAAGAAGTTTTCTCAAGGTTGTATTTCTTCTCTTCAAGTACTAGCATACAAGGCGTAGCATAGTACATGTGTGGATACCGGTAGAGGCATCACATATGCGATGCTTATTATTGGTTTGGCGTTATTGAATTTCTACATGTTATTACATATTTCTTATTATTATTCCCCTGCGCTAGAAGGTATGTAGCGCTTCGTCTTATTTATTATGTTGTTTTGTTGAATACTTGCAATTGATTCGGGCTCAAAGGGTGTTCAAAATCTTTCAGTGGTATCAAAGCGTTATTGCCTAGTATTATTCAAATCGACTTGAACATTGCCTCATAATTGGTTATGAGAGAGTCAATTGATATGATGAATATGATTTTTTGTACATCCATTAGAAACATGTTTAGGGTAATTTCAATTTGCAAATTTAATAGTGTAAATTATGAAATTGATTTTTTATACAAACCCTAATTTTGAATTAGCGTATAATCACTGTAAAAACCTTTTTTTAAAATCCTAAGATGTTTGGTTTAAAGGGTTGAACAAATATGATTAAGTCAAGATTCAAATGAATTAAGATGAAGGGAGACGAAACCATTAAAAGGAATTGAAAATCGCGGCTTAGATGCTTGGTTTAAAGGGTTGAACAAATCGGTTTAGCGTGATAATGATTGTCGAAATTGTTTCGGTTAGATTTGATCTAATATTTATGTTTTGCAGACCGATTCCGATTAAATAAAGCCCTAATTTTTAGGGAACTGGTTTAACCCTTTCTTATTAAAACAGTTTATTTAATGGTGGATCGCGATCTGTTTAACATTATATCACGATTTTACATGTTTATACTCGGGTTTCGATTGAAAAAGGCTGGTTACAATGGGTTACTTCTAGTTCCGAGTTAGGCATACCTAGAACAGTGAGGAACCGGTCATATGGTAGTCGTGGACACCCGATTTTATTAAAAACCAATTGATTTTGTTTGAAAATCGCTTGATTGCCTTTGGTTTTGTTATATTTCGTATAGAACAATGAATTGATTATGGTTGTGAATTGTTTTACAATTACGAATCACTTTGGGCACTTATTTTATATCTCGGTAAAGAAAATATTTTATTCGGTTGAGATATCAAAGCGATGCTTTTAAAGTATCATGTTATTTTTGTTTATATTGATGAATCGTTAATCTAAATTATAACTATGAATTGCTTATTGATTATGAAATGAATTGAGAAATGATTCTTCTTAGTTTTTCGGGTCGGGAAATGTTCTTTTTGGTCGGGAAAATGAGATATATTTTTCAATTAAATAGAAATTACGAATTATATTTTGATTATAAATCAAACTATGGGTCTTTTAAACCTTTTAAAACAATTTTTTCATTGTAACATGAGATGTATGAATGTGTGGTACACGGGGGGACCACAGAGGGGCGCGCTTGGGAGGACAAGCATAAAAATACGCATTTGTGGAGTCGCCACCAATTTTTATGGAAATTAGAATCGTTCGAATACTTTATGACATGTTAGAACACAAAGTGATGACATGAACACTAAGAACTCGTTACCCTTAGCATTCTATGTCCAGAATGACTCTCGTGGATGCCAATGAACACAAATGTTCATAGAGATCTGGAGTAAGGGTGAGGGTACGCATTAGGAAGCTCTTTAATCGAACACCTAATCCCGCCCGCCTCAATAACGGCTTCTTATAATGATTAGGGAGATCGTTCGTATTTGATATGTTATCGATTATATACATGAATGCAACATCCAACATTTTAATCCTAGCATGTGAATTAGACTATGTCGGTGAACATGTAATTAGCACTCAATTATATCGAAATTGGGAATTTAGAATTAATTACATATGAGAAAGAAGCAAAACCGTACAGTGACTAAATAAGATTACAACGGATTACTGGATCCACGTCAGAAATATATTAAAAACGAAGATTTGAAGAAAAAGAAAAGATTTGAAAACTAAAAGACAGATTAGCAGGCGATGTGATCCTTTAAGGAGGCGCTGCTGCTACTGCATTTTGTCTCGACGTCTGATGTCTGCTAAAAAGGTTTTGTTTTAAAAATCAGTTTTGAACGTACTTATGACGTGAATCTTACATTAATTGAGCGAAAAATAAATAATACAAATAAAAGATCGGATTACACCCTCAGACTTACATGTTTGACGACACGAGATTAACTAAGTCAACGTTTAGTGATTGCTCGACTCGAATGTACGTAGAAAGTGCCCTCGATAGAGTTTTTAAATTTGATTGATTGAATTAGTTGATTGTGTAGTGGTCAAATTGGTAGGTCAAGCAGCGTGACGGGTACTCAGAAGGATCTGAGCTTACGTGGTCGATTGATCAAGCACGTAGGTGTCAAAAGCTTAGAGCAAAGTCTGGAATGCAAAGACAGAAGAGAAGGGCAGAACACTCGCGTGTCGAAAAAGTGAGATTGGAGCTCTCCTTTTATATTAGAAAATATGAAGAGTTTTGGAATAACTCAAACTTATCAGGAAAATATTATGGAAATGGAGAAAACGGATTGGAGAAGGGGCGCAGCATGAGCTACGATCATCCAAAGGGACGCAACACCTGAAGCGTTATTTCTCTAGAGGTTTCCTTCTGCGGAAGGAAAATTTCCACGTTTCTATTATGGATTTGCAGTAGATCTGTAGTTCCTTTTAAAAAGATACGAGAAATATTTTACCAAAAGGATATAATTTGAAGATTTAATAAATATCCAGAATATTCTAGAGCGTTCCGACTAGGCATTTTAAAACAGTTTCTAGAAAATAAAGCCGTTTTTCGACCCGGACTCCAAATGAACTCTAATGATTGTCAAAACGACCGTACCGGTGCGTAGATGACGACGAAGGGGTAGACACAAATGTTTGAGCTATCAATTGACGATAAACTTACGAACTGTCATAAATCGTTTTGCGTACCAAACATGCGGCCAAATCATCACTAGGTGGTTGGCGGAAGGTGTAGAACTGAGGTATCTACAGAAACCCCACTTTGACTAAGGCTTGGACAAGGCAAAAGTCAAAGTATAGCCACCAGGTTTATCGAAGATTACAACCTGACGACTACGGCGACGCGAGGCGGCTAAAAGGGTCTGAACCAAGGACCTGTCGTCGGGAACATTTTAAAGTCTGTCGACCATCGGGGATGGTGTTTTAAAGTCCATTAGACTACGTATAAAAGATCGCCAGCCATAAGAAGAATTCATACCTGAGGCATCTTCTTATTTGGAATGAGGTGCGATGTGAGGCTCGCCAGCCGTTGAATGGGGTGCATTATGAGGCTCGCCAGCCGCTTGAGAAGAAATCATATGTGAGAATATGCCTGTCTCTGTCCTCAGGCGAACTCTTGTTGGGGAAACATATAAATCTGCTCGGTTGTGACGAGCAACATCTTGATAATAAAAGACGGGCCCACGGATTGTATGTCCGAAAGGGGGTCCCACAGGGATGATAACATCACGTGAGGGTTTTGTAGCCTGTAAAAGCGCGGGTCTTGAAACCAAGCACTTGAAATAAGATGTCGGAGAAGAGGAACACAAGATTTGGGCCCACAAATAACCAATTTGTAACGAACTTTCAAATTAAAGAGAAAGTATGCTGGGGGATAAGCGCAGTACGAGCTGCGATCTTTGGAATAGGTGGAGCAAGTGCTGCGTCATTTCGAGGGATTGTCCCTGTCTGAGTAAAAGCGCGACAAACAAAAGTCCCATTTCATAATTCTAAACATAAAACACTCAAAACCCTCTCAAATTCCAACCAAAACCCGTCAAAACTTGATCAAATCGAGCCATAGAACATGTCTAATGGATGTATGCATCTTATCTTTGCTTTAAACTCTTTTTTTTTATTGAATTAAAGTCAGAAATTAGGGTTCCTTCCCTTGAATATTTCGAAAACTTGGGGGTTTGCCTCCATTTGAGTTGTATGATAGAAATTGTTACTAGGATTGAATAATCGGCATTGAGAGCAACATAACCATGTAATCTTTTTGCGTTTTCGTCAAGTTTCGAACAAATGAGACGGTTTCACAGCTAATTCGAAAACTGCTTCGAAAACACTCTTATGATTGTCCATTTTAGATGAAATTTGATGTTTTGGGACCCTTGTGTAATGGGTAAATTTGATGTGGTGTTGGATTTTTTATTTGTGACAACTTCTGCAGGACTGTTTTCTAGGGCATAGTCGTTGTTATAGCGAAATGCTGCCGAATGTTCGACTCAAACCCATGACTAGGCTTTGAATTAGACTTGACTTGGCTCAACCCTTACATATGTATTCAGGTTTTGGAAGGAATGACCAACGATGGCCAGAAAACTTCCTTTTAGAGCTTGAAAATATTTGTGATCGAAACGACTTAACCTGGCTTCGATTTTGCAGGTGATGTTCCTTCTACGTCGAGGGAAGCCCCTATGTGTTAGGTTCATTAACCTACTCTTAAGACTCTTCTTAAGATACACTAATAAACTCTTTAATTAGTTTACCAGTGCATGCAAACAATATAAAACAAAGATGAGAGAAAAATTTGTTTCTTCACATTGATGTGGATGTGTAAGGGCATAAGAGTAAGACTCCTTCTTAATCTTGTTCTTGAGCTTAAAGATGAGGGATGAACTTCCAAGTTCCAAGTGTAGGAACACTCCAATAAGTTTCACCCAAGACTACCCCTTAATCTCTCAAATATTAGCATACTAGTATAATATATGAGATGCCCTTAATATATTACCAATAACTCTATTACTACTCTTAGTAATATTATTAGTAATCTATGAAAAAGAGTTGTGTGAAAAATTTCTCAAGTTTTTCCTTTTAGAGTGAGAAGTAGTAATATCAAATATCAGATCAAGTTCGTAGAAAAATAAGAAGAAAACTTCTTCTTATTTTATGCACAAAACCGGCACACACATAGGGAGTGTAGATCATGCTTTCAACTTTTTGTCTTTACAAGAAAGTAGCTTAGGCCTAGGCCTAGGTATGTAATTATGGTGTTTTTAATCTTAATTAGAACAACAAACAATACATTAAACCTACCATAATAGTCCCAAAACTGGTGCACCATATTAACATAGGTGTCCATTTTATGCTTTGTAATTAGTCACATGTCACATGACGTGTTACATGTAATTTAGCTTATAAATGTGCATTTAACTAATTTAAATGCAATCTTATAACAAATAAATTAGACTTAACATTTTAAGTAATAATTTATAATTACATGTATATAAAATGGGTCATCTCATATTTGGTTAATATAATCTATACCCAATTGTAATCATAATCAACCAATCATGCTTATCTCAAATGTTTCATAAACATTAAGCATTCTTAGTAATATAAAAATTAAATTACTAAAATGTATCTTATTTAATTATATTACAATTAGACATAATTCTCACTTATAATTCAAACTGTGTTCAATTTAATGGATTAATTAATCTGTATCACTATACAATTAGTTAACTTTCATGATTAGGGAATCGTCCTTTAGGTGTGACCTCAAGGGATCAACTGATCACCACCGTCATACGACAGTAACGTCAAACTCTAGTAAGCCGATCGTTACCGATTAATGTTGACCAATTGACTATAATATGCACCATCCCTTTGAATTCTTATTATTGAGATTTAATTAAGTGATTGCACGCACTATTGTTGAGGATACTTACTTCATCAATCTCCCACTTGTCCGAGACAAGTGTGCGTCACCAATTCTCTTGTCCTAGTACTATCTCCCACTCAATGCAATGTGTCTTGTCGGTCGTACCTGCATTCGATCATATCAAGAGTGGTTTCCTTGATCCGGAGAGTAACTGTATGACCAGAATTATCTACCGTAGATACCTTCAGAGCGTGGCCACGCATTTCCAGTTCACTACTTCTCGAGTGGCCTTGAGATATTAGTTAACCCTGACAAGGGTGTGGACAATTCTTATCGCAATATTCCCTTCGTACACTCACGGTTCTTTATGACCAAATAATTGCCCATTTACCCCTTTTTACAGCATGGCTTGGGGCAAAAACCAAAGTCAATCAGAAACTGTGTCGAGTTGGGCAAACAGTCTTTAATCTAAAGAATTGACTCAATAAGAATAATATAGTAGCTCTCGCCACGACCACGCTTTATGAATTGCCAGAACTCTATAAGCGGTCACAGGTCGACAGAGTGTCCCGTACAGTATCTTTATGTGATCGACTAGTCATCTCATATGACCATATGACACTTGAACTTGCCATCAATCGCATCACACTCCAGTCACTTGGAGACGTCACGTCATAAAAGCAACTAGGGGCTAATACTATGTTAATCCAGTTCACTTTCATAGGGTTCAAAGTTGTCAGTACAACCTATTTGGATGTATGTAACAAAGCGCATGATGAGTTTTAGAAACTCAAACGATAAATGTGATTATCATATATGAAAAATCAACATAATGTTATTGCTTCATATCTTATAATTTAAAGCACACAAGTTCCATGATTTTACATGGCGATCTTGTTTAAATGCCATAAAGGTTTGGGTAGTAGATATACCTTGTATCCATTTATTCCAACCTTGTGAATTGCCTTTTCCTTCCATTCAATGTCATCTCTAATGGCATGTCTAATTACACTTCTAGATTTCAATCTAGAGTTGGGCTCTTTATCTTCAAAGATGTTCTCACTTGTTATCATGATAACCACGTGATAGGTATCTTGGTGAAAGGGTCTACTATTAGATCCTTATAGGCCACCTTATCCTCATCATTATGTACTAAGACTCTATTTGTAGTATTTTCAATGATTGACAATTCAATCATGCCTTTTATTTATTCGCTTTCAATATAACAAAAGTTAGCCTAGGATGTTGTCAGATCCTTATAGGTTTGGAAACCTGGGTTTGTGTAACATTTAACACGTAACTAAGTTATCATTACCAAACACAAGAATGAACCCATAGTTTTTCTTGAGAATCTCATGAATATTCTTGAAGGCTATCCAATGACTCTCATATGGATTAATTTGTTATTGACTTGTCATGTTCCAAGCATACAAGTCATTAAGGCATGTTCATATCTTGGCATACATGATTGGCCTAATGGCGGAAACATTTGTAATCCTGTGATCACAACTCTTAAGCTTAGTGGATGACTATGACTGTTTCATAGTGATCCTACTTTTCTTCAATATGAATAACTTCCTTAGCATGTTGATACTTAGATGAAGGATCCTTATCAGTATAAGATTCTTATCTTGATACCAATATCCTCTCTCATCTATCACTATCGATTTTGGATACTTAAAATACGATATACCTCTTCCAAGTCTTTCATCTAGAAATAATTTCTCAAACACTCCTCCACGAAAGGCAATGTCAATACATCATTCCCAATGATTAATATGTCTCCTACCTACAAAACATGGAAGATATTCTTGGCTCAGATACAATATGCTTCCTCCATGTCTTTACTTCCTAAACATTCCTCCAAGTCTTTTTACTTTTCTTCTTTCCTTAGAGTGGTATTATTTATTTTATATAAGTCGTAATTATTTTTTTGATTTTTAGGAGGCGTACCAACATAAGATGAGTCAGCCAACACCTACCGGAGCCCCACCAGACCCTTTTGAAGTGTACAGTGATCTGGTTGGGGGTTACAATGATAGATCAAGGTTCTTCGGGTTGGGATCGGCGGCTTCACAATTGTTCGAGCCTACTAGAGGTAGGCATCACCCTTTGGTTCATCTTACTCACCGTCTATTATTGCTCAGTTCTCACAGGAGAATTCGCAATTGAAAGAGCAAATGAGTCAAATGCAAATGGATATGCAAGCCTCTCAAGAGAGACAAGAACGCATGGAGGCGTTCATGAGAGAGAGGTTTAATTTTTCCGGGGGCAACAACACGTGTTCGGGGATCCCTCAACCACATCGTAGGATGACTTCACCGATGAGGGTCACGGATTTAATGGTCATGTAGAGCCATTAGCTTAGAAATAGCTAGGTTGTTTGTATGAACCATAAACCTTTCACTTAAATGTATTGTCTAAACTTGAAATAGCTAGGTTGTTTGTATGAATCATTAAGTTTATGTAATTGAGGATTTGGTTGTGATTTTTGGTGTTGATACGTATTTGTTTTTAGATTTCTGCCTTGCGGTCGACAATGAAATTGATTTATTGCAGGATTTGTCAATGTTATTGCAGGATTTGTCGATGTAAAACAATGCATATTTTGCATTGTGGCTGGCAGAAACCAGTTGTTTCGTGCAGCTACTAGGTTAATTTGTGACGGAAATTCCTTCACAAATAATGACTTCTGTTGACCAACAGACTTTTCTGGTCAACAAAAGTCAATATTTATGACGTAATTTCCGTCACAAAAGTCAATATTTCTGACGGAATTTCCGTCACAATAGTCAATAGTTGTGACAGAATTTCCGTCACAAATATTGACTGGTCAACGAAAGTTAATATGTGTGACGGAATTTCCGTCACAAAAGTCATTATTTGTGACGGAAATTCCGTCACAAATATTGACTTTCGTTGACCAAGAGCTTGACCTGGACTTTTTCCTTGTGACGGGAGTTCCATCACAATTCCTCTTTTTGTGATGATTTAGAGTGACAGATTTTTGTGACGGAAATTCCGTCACAAAAGCCCTTTTTCTGAGGGATTGGCCTCGTTTGTGACGGGAATTTCCGTCACAAACCCGTGTTCATTTAGTAGTTAGATGATATGTTCCCACTAATCTTCATGACTATTTTTAACTCCCACTTAATTTTATGTCCATACACGATGGATCTAGCTCCCACTCAACTTCATGTATAAACATAACTCCCACTTTTTTTATAAATACCCATTCAGAAAAGTGGTTTTGAACAACTAGTTATACATATACTTTCAATGAGGTGTAGTAACAATAACTTGGATCTCAAAGATGGTTATATTACAACTTAAATATGTAGACATCTCTATGTCCATCTATGTCATATATTACCCTAGAGAGGTCGATATCTCGCTTAAGAAATTTATTTATATGCATAGATTCCATCTTGGATTCTAAGGCTCTTATGCAACAAATTCGAATTGAAACTAGTAACGGCCATTCTATAGATCATAGTCTTATTACTTTCAAAAAGTACAATTTTTGACTACTAGCCTCTAACTGTAACACCCGCAACCGTGGACTATTTTATTTTAATAATATTATATTATTATTAGTTAGCTTAATTTAGATTTAATTTATATCTTGGCTTTCCATGTCTAATTTGACAAATCCGAGTCCATATTTGGGCTATACTCGGAGGTTTAGGTGAGTCGGACTTCATGACTCGCTTTGAGCCTTATTCTAGATCTCTACTCACCTTTTGGCCCATGTTTTCCTCACTTATCACTCCAATTTTTCAGCAACATTCCTTCATCTCTCTCACCCAAACAAACACACTAAAACCCTACCTCCATTGTTAAGACACCAAAAACCTTCAAACACTTATAATATCATATCTCCCTCTTTTCCTATCCAAATTCACTAATTTTTAGCCTATTCTTCCTATTTTCTTCTTGTCTTTCTAATAAAGTAATAAAAGTCTCGTCTTTATCATTTTTGTTTTCTCATCTTTTTCGCAAGGCGAACTATTCATCTTTTTGTCACCGGAGCTATCTTTCTCGTTGAAGAAGAAGAAGGAAACTAAATTTGAAGACGCTAAAAGGTAACGTTGATGGGTTCCTCGATATCATTATGGGTTTTAAGTGTTTATTGTATTATTTATTAGTGAAAGATGAATTCTTTGTGTTAGTCTCATATGAGTATGTGTTAATTGTTCATTCATATGTATAATTTCATCTCTTATGCTTATTTTTCACTAATCTTATGCTAGTTTACATTTATGTCGTTAATTATATCTATTTATCATTGTTGAACTTGAGTTGGGTAATAAATGTGCCTTTGGTTGCTTTAATTGATCTTATGCAATGATTGGTTATGATTAGAATGTATTTAATGTGGTTTGTTGATGATAAACGATGTTTGGAATAAATGGGTATCAAAGGATTTGGAGTAATTGTTGTTGTTGTGTGTTGATTTCGGTCTTGTTGTCCCAACCTGCCCCCCGGCCGCCGGTCACCCCAACAGGCTGGGAGCCCCTGTAGTGAAATTGGACAAGTTTGGTGAATTTGCGAGTAATGTAAGTCCCAGCCGGCCGCACCGGCTGCCGGTCCCCCCAACCGGCTGAGCACCCCTATATATTCTGGTTGATTGTTTGATGGACTGCGTGCCCCAGCCGGCCACCCGGTTGCCGCCCACACCGGTTGCCGCCCCAACCGGCTGGGAGTCACCCCTATTTCCTTCCCTTTGTTTTCGACCAAGTCTGTAAGAGCCAGCAGGCCCCACCGGCTGCCGGTCCCCCTTAGCGGCTGGGACTCCCTGCACTGACTCCTTTTCGTAAAATGATCATATCTCACTTGTTACTTGCTTGTTTTGGTCTTGCGACCTACCGTTGGAACCATAAGAGGATAAGCTATCTGATCCACTTGCAATTTCTGCATTTTCATGTCTAGAACTCTAGTTATGACCGTTTGAAGTGGACCCTTGTTTTAGTTGGTTTCCAAACATGTTGTTTTGAGAGGGGATCTATGTTTCTTATTTATTATGCTTCTTAAACTTGGTCTAATGCTTATGTATCATGTATTGATTCATGTTTATCATAGTTACATTTATATAATGCCTATTCTCATGTTTGGTGACGGTTTTCGGTATAACTTCTCTTGAGTCGGTTTATCTTATGTATTTTGATTTGAGCACTACTTATTGAGTGATTTGAACTCTCATTTCCCGGCTACACCTTATCTTTGTTAGACTGGAATGTCGGAGCGACGAGGGGTGTATCCTTGATGCTTGTATTCATATTTTAGTGGGGATATGACGACGTTGTTCAGAGGTGAACGCAATGCGTTGATCGACCCGGCCGTCAAATGTTGTCTCCTTGCGAGGTGGTGTCATTGAATGTAGCGTACTAGCTTGACTTTTGAATATACATCTCTTTCCGCCTCTTTCGTGTGGTTTAGCCGAATTTGGGGTACTCGACGTCCTTTGTGTGATCGAGTCTTGGATGTGGAACGTCATACCACATGTCGAATCGGGAAACGTCTTATCCCGATAGTTTGGCCAGGTTTAGACTAGGACCGTATTATTTTCGTTGTCCTACCGAGAGGATTAGAGCCTTGTGTGTGCGAAACGTCATATCGTACACGGTTCAGGGGAACGTCTTACCCCGTGGACATGTTTGTCTAAGTCATGAGTATACGAAACGTCTTATCGTATATGGTTCGGGGAAACGTCTTATCCCGTGGACTTCCATTGACTTGTCTTGCTATTGTACATGATGCTAGTGCGTGCCATTTATTGTGAGAGTTATGTTGTTATATTCGTATGTTTGGATGGTTTTTTGTAAGTTGGATCATATGTGAACATTGAGTTGGATTCTTGCATGAAATAGATGATTGAATTGGTTTGTATGTCGAGTCCCTAGCTTATCAAGTATATGCCACTAACGGTGAGATGTAAGCCCTAGTGTGTATATACTGCCTAAGGGTGTCATTCCCGAGTCGATTCATAGCATGATGCTTATTATTTGGCATTTCACTTACTTATATCATATTATCTTGAAATGCATGTTTGTACTTTACATTATTCACTTGTATATACGTTTCTACATGTTTAATTGTCGTTTATGTATGTTTACTTGTGATATCGCTGGGAGAACCCTGAGTTACTCCTCACTGACTGTGGCATTCATTTTTAATGAATGAACAGGTTGCAGGTTGGTGTTTGCATGGGGTTGTGGCGAGTGAGGTAGCGAGCGTTGTTCTTACAACGAATCACCCTTAGCGTGTAGTTTATATCAGTTTAGTATATTAATTGTGTTTTATGAAGGGATAGATGTCCCTTGTATTTATTTAAGATACAATTTGTATAAACGATTTATTAAATTAAGTTTTGGTTTTATAAAATAGTGACATTCGCGGTTTTGCTTTTAAAGTTTTTAAAATCCCGTATTTTTCCGCTGCAAATCTATGCGTTCACTTTACCGCGAAGTCACGGGGTGTCACACCAACCTTGGACGACTTGAGAACATTTTATCTTGTCTCCCTATTGCAACAGGAGTTCCAGATCAAACACAAGTCATACTAACCAGCTCAAGAGGACAGAGTCTAGCAAAGTCAAGGAGTCCACAAAGCAACTCAACCAGCAGCCTAGAAACCTACATGACTAGCTATGATAACCTACTCTACAATCCCAACACCCTTGAATACACTCCCAACAAAAACAACCCACCCTACAGCCAGAGAACAACCCACAAAAACAATCCCAACCCCAACAGACAACAAGAAAACAGCCCAAGCACAATTCAGCCTCAGTCATCTTGGGCAGGGTCCATGGTGAGCTTCTACACCTAGACACATCCAACCAGTGCTCAAACTTGGTCCTAGGGAGAGTCCTTTACACTTTTGTCCAGGATTTCTTCTTGAGAAAACATCCACATAAAAAGTTAGTCTAGGGACCAAGTTCAACAGTCAGATTTCAACCCTTTTGTGCAGTAGTTAATATGTCACTGTTAACCTTCCCCTTTTGAACAAGCAATGCGTGAAGGACCTTCAGCACATCTTTGGGATCCATCCTACTTCAGTTTGTCTCACAAACCCAAGCTTGAAAGTCCACTCTTCACCCAAGACATACCTGATCAAAACAATTAAGGAAGATTGTCCCTTTTGAAACTGCTTTCTGCTTTATCTACTTTATGTCAGTACTCTTTTCAGTTTGTAGCTGTTATTTTGTTTCATGTTGTAAGCCTTTGTGGCCCTAGATGTATCCTAACGTCTGAGATGTATCCTTGCTGCCTATATAAGGCCTTTACCTAATGAAATGCAAATCAGATTTGAGTAAAACTTTAAGAACTGAAACATTGTTTCTGTTTGAACTCTTGGCTGTGTGCTGGAGCATTCATTCCTTTGCTGTGTGCTGGGAAGAGAGTCTAGGTTCTTTGCTGTGTGCTGGGGCCAAGTCTCAACCCTCAACCATTGGTTGTGTGCTTTGGTTAAGGTTCTATCTGTCCTAACCTCAATATTCAGTCCAGAAAGCAAGCATAACTAGTGTGCTCACTTCAAGCCTTCTTTTCTTTGTGTCTTGTCTATTTTCTCTATAATTTCAGTGCAAATTGGTTATCAGAGCTTTGGTTTGTGAGTCCATTTTCCCCAACTACATTAAAAACACAAAAACAACCATGAGTGAAGAGAGAGTTGTAGGGCTGGAGGCTACAGTCCAAGGCCTTACCAGAACTGTAATGGAAGTCACAAGATTTGTTAATGAACTCCTTGATGGTCATCTTAACAATGACATGAGGGGAGGCAGGGGTCGAGGAAGGGGAGCACCAATGCCACCTATTGGAGGTAGAAGAAGACCCTCACCTGGAACAAGAAGATGCTTCAGAATCAGATGGCTCAGAGCAGGATCAACCAGGCCACCATGACAAAGACCTAAAGGTAGAAATTCCTGACTTCTTAGGTAGCATGAACCCTGATGACTTCCTAGATTGGCTAAGGTCAGTAGAAAGGATCTTTGAATTTAAGGGATACTCTGATAGGAAAGCTTTTAAGATTGCTATTATGAAACTTAAGGGATATGCCTCACTATGGTATGAAAACATGAAAAATCAAAGGAGTAGGGAGGGTAAGGAACCTGTTAAGTCTTGGTCTAAGCTGAAAAAGAAACTCAAAGATAAGTTTGTGTCTAGGGATTACACCCAAGACATTTTCATTAAACTGACACACCTTAAACAAGACCAAAAACCTGTTGAATCCTACTTAAGAGATTTTGAACAACTTACTCTTCAATGTGAGGTTATGGAGAAGCCTGAGCAGAAGATTGCTAGGTTCTTAGAAGGGCTTGATGAGAGGGTGGCTAGCAAAGTTAAATTGCACAACATCTATTCCTTTGAGGAAGCTGTTAACCTGGCCCTCAGGGTGGAGAAACTGGGAAAGGGAAAGACCAGTGCATCTAGAACACCATCAAGAACACCCTATAAACCTTATGTAGGGGCTAGGATAGGAGAACCTGTCATCCCTGCTAAAACACCTTTTACTGTTGACAAAGGTAAAGGTGTTGAGTCGAGCTAAAAGAAAACCACTCCCCTAAAGAAATGTTTCCAGTGTCAAGGGTATGGTCACTTTGCTAGGGAATGTCCCACCAAAAGAGCTCTTAGCACCCTGGATGTGGTATATTGGGGAGAGGATGAAATCTTGGTGTGTGATGATGAGATGGAGGAAGCTGAGGTGGAGGTTAATGAGGAGCTGGTGGAACCTGATGCTGGGTTAAGCCTAGTAACATGGAGAGTGATGCATACACAACCTCAACCATTAGAGGAAGACCAGAGGCACCAAATCTTCAGGACTAGGTGTACCATCAAGGGGAGAGTCTTTAATCTGATCATAGATGGAGGGAGTTGTACCAATGTTGCTTCAAAAACCCTGATAGATAAACTGACCCTACCAACCAAAGACCACCCTCACCCTTACAAACTTAGGTGGCTAAACAAGGGAGCTGAAGTAAGAGTTAATCAGCAGTGTGTGGTACCCTTCTCCATTGGGAAGGGATATGTTGATGAGGCTCTGTGTGATGTGCTTCCCATGGATGCTTGCCACCTCCTACTGGGCAGGCCTTGGGAGTTTGATAGAGATGCTGTCCACCAGGGTAGGGAGAACACTTACTCATTCAAGTTTGGAAAGAAGAAGATCATATTGGCTCCTTTACCCCCTACCTTAAAAGGAAATTCACCTCTCATTACAGAAACTGCCAAAGAGGCCTTGCAGTTGAGTGAGTCAGAAATAGTGCAAGAGTTGAGTGACCTGAGGCCACTGTATGTACTCCTTACCAAGGAAGTTGGGATGATTCCTAGTCATATTCCTAAGGAGGTACAGGATCTACTGAAGGCCTATGAGGATGTGTTCCCAGATGAGCTTCCTAGTGGGTTACCTCCACTAAGGGGAATTGAGCATCACATTGACTTGGTACCTGGGGCTGTCTTACCCAATAAACCTGCCTATAGAAGTAACCCCAAGGCAACACAGGAGCTACAATATCAGGTGGGAGAGCTGCTTAGTAAGGGTTATGTTAGAGAGTCTCTTAGTCCTTGTGCTGTGCCTGCCCTGCTAGTACCAAAGAAAGATGGAACCTGGAGGATGTGTATAGACAGCAGAGCCATTAACAACATCACCATTAAGTACAGGTTCCCCATACCTAGGCTTAATGACATTCTTGATGAGCTAAGTGGGGCTCAGTTGTTCACCAAAATTGATCTTAGGCAAGGCTATCATCAAGTGAGGATTAGAGCTGGGGATGAGTGGAAAACTGCTTTCAAAACCAAGCATGGGTTGTATGAATGGCTAGTAATGCCCTTTTGGCTCTCAAATGCCCCCAGCACATTTATGAGACTGATGACAGAAGTGCTAAGACCCTATTTAGGGAAGTTCATTGTGGTCTACTTTGATGATATTCTGGTCTATAGCTCCAACAAGAGAGAACACTTGCAACATCTGAAGATTCTATGTGAAATTCTGAGGGAGAACAAACTATTTGGCAAGCTAGAGAAGTGCACTTTCATGCAACCTGAAGTTCACTTCTTGGGGTTCATAATCTCAAAAAATGGGGTTGCTGTTGATCCTGAAAAGGTCAATGCTATGAAAGACTGGCCTGTACCTAGAACTTTGACTGAAGTAAGGAGCTTTCATGGGCTAGCATCCTTTTATAGGAGATTCATCCAGGGTTTCAGTTCCATCATGGCTCCCATCACTGAATGTATGAAGAAGGGGGAGTTCAACTGGAGTGACAAGGCTGAGAAATCATTCAACTTGATCAAGGAACTGCTGTGTAGATCTCCTGTGCTAGGTCTACCAGACTTCAATAAGCTATTTGAGGTAGAGTGTGATGCTAGTGGGCTAGGCATTGGAGCTGTGCTGGTGCAAGAGAGGAAGCCTATAGCCTACTTCAGTGAGAAATTAAATGGAGCCAGGCTGAACTACTCTACTTATGATAAGGAATTCTATGCAATAGTAAGGGCCCTGAACCACTGGGGGCACTATCTGAAACCCAAGCCCTTTGTACTACATTCAGATCATGAGGCCCTAAAGTTTATTATTGGCCAGCACAAGCTCAACCCAAGGCATGCAAAGTGGGTGGAATTTCTCCAATCCTTCTCCTTCTCAAGCAAATACATTGAAGGGAAAAACAATGTAGTAGCTGATGCCCTATCGTAGGAGGTCTATGATGCTAACATACATGGAGCAGAGGGTCCTAGGCTTTGAGTTCATGAAGGAGCTCTACCTAGAGGATCCAGACTTCAAGGGGGAGTGGGAGGTATACTCAGAGGGACAGCTCAAGAAGGGGAGCAGATACTTAACACATGATGGCTTCCTCTTCCAAGGGAACAAGCTGTGCATTCCCAAAGGACCCTACAGGGGTCTGCTAGTCAAGGAAGTTCATTGTAATGGACTTGCTGGCCACTTTGGGGTACAGAAAACCTATGAGATTACAAGATCAGTTCTATTGGCCCAAGATGCTAGGGGATGTGCAGGACACCATTAAAAGATGCAAACCATGTCAGTTAGCAAAGGCTCACTTCCAAGCAGGCCCCTATACACCCCTACCTGTGCCAAACAAACCCTGGGAAGACATAAGCATGGATTTGATAGTAGCATTGCCTAGGACACAAAGAGGAAAGGATGCAGTGATGGTGGTTGTTGACAGGTTCAGTAAAATGGCCCATTTTGTTGCTTGCAAAAAGACAGAAGATGCAATGGGAGTAGCTGAACTATATTTCAAGGAGATAGTAAGGCTACATGGGGTTCCAAGAAGCATTGTATCAGACAGGGACACCAAGTTTATGAGTCACTTCTGGAAGACACTCTGGAAGCTGTTGAAAACAAAACTCCTTTTTAGTACTTCCCACCACCCTCAGACTGATGGACAAACAGAAGTCACCAACAAGACATTGGGCAGGATCTTGAGGTGCATCATTGCCAAGTCTCTCAAGGATTAGGATCTGAAACTAGCACAAGCTGAATTTGCATTCAACAGAGCTCCATCAAGTAGCACAGGTAAAAGTCCTTTTGAGACTGTCTATGGTACTAACCCTCTCATGCCTACAGACTTAGCTCCAATACTCAAGAAAGAAGTCAGTTATGATGCCAAAGAAAGAGTACAGCAGATGATGAAAATCCACAACCAGGTCAAGCAACAAATAGAGAAGACCAATGAAATGTACAAGTCAAGGGCCAAGGGTCCAAAGAAGGCCAAAGAATTCAAGGCAGGAGATATGGTATGGTTGCATCTGAGGAAGGAAAGGTTCCCAGACAAAAGGAAGAACAAGCTAATGCCCAGAGCTGATGGCCCCTTT
>JAIUZE010012837.1:0-43858 GCA_022085475.1 Heliosperma pusillum | reverse complement strand
GACAATAGAAATCCTTCGCATAGAAATACCGTACCTTGAATTACAGCTCTTGTACCCAACAAAGTAGACTACAAAGATTGAAATTCTTATTGAACTAAACTAATGTTTTGATAAGAAATGGACAGAAATAAACTAAGAACAAAAGACAAAAGTAGAAGATAATCTAAACTAGAAAGACTAAAACTAAAAGAAAATGTAAGAAAAGAGATGTTGTGTAAGAGATTGTGTTGGATAGTGTGTGAGAGATTGTGTTGGATAGTTTGTGAGAGATGATATGATATGAGGGGCTAGAGCATCTATTTATAGTATTAGGGTTTCGTGGAGAAGAGGTCGAGCATTAAACACATAGGACAAAAATAGGAAGAAGAAGCCGTCATGCTCGGATCAGCAAGGATACCCGATCGGGTACACACTTACCTGATCGGGTAAGTGGTCTTCTAGAAGCGGTTGACTAACGTTTCATCTTCCTTTGCTTGACTTGACTTCCATCATTCCTGTGACAACCCTCGAGAATGCGGAAATAAAACATACAAGCATGTGATTTAATTAGCGGAAATACGATGTTTTTAAAACATTTTAACATGCAATTAGAAAATACGAGGAGTGTCAGATATTACAAACCAAATACAAAATACTACAAGAGACGTAGTCTCTCAAAGTGTTAACAAAAGACAAAGTTATTAGCAACTAGCTAAAATCGTCTAGAGGTAAATCTTCCAGGGACAACGCCCGCTAGCTCACACCTGAACCCAAAATATCATAAGCAAATAGCCATCCAAATCAAGTAACCTGTTCATCCATTAAAAACATGAACGCCACAGTCAGTGGGGAGTAACTCCGGGTTGTCCCAGCCATATCACATTAAACGTACATAGAAGGAAATACAAAAGTAGAAGCATGCATATATAGATATACATGTGAAATCCGATAAGAATAGATAGGCAATTCGATATATAATGATAAGAGCATATGGAATACAAATCCGAATCCATCATGTTATACAAAGACTCGGGGAAGACACTCTTAGGCAACCGAATACGCTCACTAGGGCTTGCATCTCACCGTTAGCGGTATAAGTTTGATAAGATTGAAACTCGACAAACAAACCATGCCAAGTCATGGAATGACCATGAATAATCAATCATGTAATCATCCATCCACACAAAATAATACATTGACGACCTCTCTCACGGTAAATGAATTGCACTACCACCGTGTACATGGCAAGTATGATTAAAAGGCATCCACGGGATCACATTTCCCTGAACGCATACACGATCACATTTCGTATATGTAGATTAATTTCCTCCTGGTAGCACGACGATAATAATACGGTCCTAGTCTAAACCTGGCCAGATTCTTGGAATCACATTTTCCGATTCGACATGCGATGACATTTCGCATCCAAGACTCGGTCAATCATAGACGCCGAGTACCCCAAATTCGGTCGATAATTCACGAAAGAGGCGGAAAAGAGCTCGAGCCACATAACAAGCGGTACACTACATGCAAATAACACCACCTCGCAAGTACACAACATTTGACGGCCGGGTCGATCAACGCAAAGCGTTCGCCTCCCAACAACGTCGTCGTATGCCCACTAACACATGCTATTAAGCAGTAGGATACCTCCCCGTTCCGACATTCCAGCCTTACGAACGTGGAGTAGCCAAGGGAATGAGAGTACAAAGCACAAGACAAAATAGTGCTCAAACCGACTCATTTGTAAAAACCGACTCAAAGTTGAAACATATCAAAAACCGTCACCAAACATGTGAATATGGCATTATATAAATGTAAATATAATAAACATGAATCAATACATGATACATAAGCATTAGACCAAGTTTAAGAAGCATAATAAACAAGAAACATAGATACCTCTCCAAAACAACAAGTTTGGAAACTAACTAAAACAAGGGTTCACTTCAAACTGTCATAACTAGAGTTCTAGATATGGGAATGCAGAAATTCGAAGTCTAGGTGATAGCTTATCTTCTTACGGTTCCAACGAGTGGTCACAAGCCCAAAACAAGCAAGTAACGAAGGAGATATGATCATTCTACCAAAAAGGGTCAGTGCAGTGAAACTGCACAAGTCACGACCGTGACTTGTATTTCACGACCGTGAAATGAGGTTTCACGACCGTGAGATGCCATCTCACGACCGTGAGATACTCTGTTACCATTTCACCCGAGAGCCTTCAACCAAATTCAATCCTATCATTTCCAATTCTCATAATTCCTCTCTAATAACTATCAACAATCAATATTCATCATCAACAATCATCAAACAACAACAATCATTATCCATAACCTAATTCCTAACTTACTTATCGTATTCTAAATACGAGTCCTAGCATATAAAGCATGTAAAACACGTAAATGATACCGAGTAACCCTTCACCGTTACCTTTACGCGTCTTTAAACGGTTACTAAGCTTTCCTAATCTCCACCTACATAATATTAGATAATAAAAGATGAATATCATTCACCTTGAGAAAGACGGATAATTTAAAAAGCGAGAAAGACGGTAATTTTATTACCAATACGGATAGAGGAAGATAAGAGGGGAAGATTAAGACGAACTTACGAGAATTTGAGCGAGTAACGAAGGAGTAGCGATGATTCTAAGTTTGAGCAAGTATGGAGGCTAGGGTTTTTGGGTGTTTACTAGAGAGGAAGAAGAAGATGAATGAGGGTGAGTTAGGGTTAAGGGGGAGTATATATAGGAAAAAGTCAACGAAAGTCAAAGACGGCTCAAAAGTCAAGAAAGTCAAAGACGACTTAAAATTCAAGAAAAGTCAAAGACGACTAAAAATTCAAGAAAAGTCAAAAAAGTCACGACTTAAAATTCAAGAAAAGTCAAACTCGACTCAAAAGTCAAGAAAAGTCAAACTCGCTTAAAACGGAATTTTCATGGAATCTCACAGAAATTCCAAATACGAACTCGGAAATTCTAAATTCGACTCGAAACATAAAAAGCTAATTTAAAACTTAAATTCGCTGAAAAGATTTCGTAAAATATTTCTACTAGAAAAATAGGGTATATTTCCGGGTGTTACAGTAAGAGATAGAGCTTCAAAGATGATTTTGGCCTTTGCACAAAACCCTAGATCCCCAAAGTTGGAGCTTTCTCCCTCCAACTTTCTCTCATCTCATATATTTTGAACATGAATATTTAATGTTATTATGTAAGTTTATTAGAAACAAACTTTTGTATGTATTTAATTAGTTCGAATTGATGGTAATTGCTAAATATAGAGGTTTAATCATAACATTTATGAAATAAACCCAAAATAAAATATAAAAATCATAAAAATTTGAAACCAAAAATTTTGTACATTCTGGAACATTTCCAGGAACTCTAAAAACCAGAAAAATTTGCACAAAAAATTTGAATTAATTTTATGAACAAATAACTTTTTATTCAACGGTTTTATCAAATAAAAACCATTAAATATAGTAAAATAGTGAAACAAATTACAAACTTTTACCAAGATGATATAAATAATATTATAAAATGTACCAAAAATTTTCAAAACCATAAAAGAACGTTTCAATTTTATGAACATAATAATCTCACTTTATAAAATTTTATCTCATAAAAATCAATAATCATGCAAAACTTAATTAAAAGTCACGAAATTTTATATACAGTATGTACAACAACCATGTGAGATCATATAAACATTTCATGACCAGAATCAACATGCAACTATTTTTAGTTAACTTTTAACATAAAAACTAGGTTTACCCCCGTGCAAAATTGCACGGGTGTATTATTTAAACTTGTTATAAAATATGTTTAACTAAATGCATATACTATTTTATAAACATTCAACTTTTAAATTTTACCATATTTTTACAATACCATTGAATTTATAATTACTGGAGTGTATTAAAATTTATAAAATTCAAAAACTCAATAGTTTCTTTATAAACTACATTAATGGTTGTATTAAATGTAAACATGTTAGTTGTTACTATAACAAATCAAAATCTTCAGGTCTGATTTACTTGTAACTTTAGAGTTGCCACATAAATTTTTTAATTAAGGGTGAGAAAAACTTGGGTAACCGATACGGTTTTAATAATCGTATCTGGTTTTTGAAAGGCCAAAAATTAGAACCCGAATACGACGCGGTTTTTGTATACCCGTTTAAATCGGGTACCCTGTTTTATCGTACCCTTTATATAACTTTTGTACCCTTTTTTATTATTGATTGTATCTAAAAATATCTCTTTTGTTTGGTACATGTTTTCATATCAATTTTACCTACTTTATCATACATTGTAGTCATTTTTATCAGTACTCCATTTTATAGTATATGTATTCCTTTTATTACTTTTTTGTACCTTTTTTTAATTGGTCTTTTAATAAATTTATTAAAGACCCTATCTCAAGGGACCTAGTGGCTAACTTGGGATAACTTGGGATAAGGACTATCCCAAACTTTTGTTTATTGTCATAGTATAGAGTTATACAAAACTAACACTCTAAATTATTTATGTAATTGTTTTGAAATTTAATCAATGAACAATTTTGTAGAAAAAAAACTTAAGAGTAGAAGAGTTATTGGGGATAGTCGTCCGTCCTTACCCGCATTCGTCGATAAAATGCAACTCCACATCCCCATTATATCAATTGCGGTGAGTCTATGAGTCAGATTTATACTCATCTCCACGCGTAGATAGAATTTAAGATTAATACTCATCTCCTTTTATAGGGAAAAATAGTAAGAGTTTTGGAATAACTCGAACTAGGAAAGAAATCTAGAAAATATTCCGGAAACACGTAAATCGAACTTAGAAACTGCGACTCTTGGAAGAGGCGCAGCACCTGCTGCGTTATTTCCCAAGAAGTATCATACTTTGAAAGCAAGATTTCAGCGTTTCCGTTATGGAATTGCGGTTGATTTCGAATTCATTTTAAATAAAATACAGATGTATTTTACCAAAAAAGATAAGTTTTGAAATATGAAAATATCCGTAATATTCTCAAGCGTTCAGACTCGGTTTTAAAAGACGGTTTATAGAAAATGAAGCGGTTTTTTGACCCGGGCTCTAAATAAACTCTAATGACTGTCAAAACGACCGTATCAGCACGTAGATGACGACCAAGGGGTAGACACAAGTATTTGAGATATCATTTGACGATAAACTTATGAACTGTCATAAATCGTTTCACATACCAAACATGCGACCCAATCATCACTGGGTGGTTGGCCGAAGGTGTAGAACTGAGGTATCTACAAAGTGAGACAAGTGATGTGGGCAAGTGGCGTGTGAGAAACCTATATTTTATCAATATTTTTCTCTTCTTTTTCTCATTTTCTTGGTCTTTGTGCCAAAAATAAGAGAGAACAAATGATTGGGACGGAGGCAGTACTTAGTCAATGAAACGGAGAAATTGCAAATTGCTATCGATAATAGTCATAATTGCAAAATATTACATGTTATACTTTTTTATTCAAGTTATTACATTGAAACTTACAACTTTTTCTAAGTTGCTACTTCAAAATCTGAATTTAGTATTTATTTAACCATTGTTAGAAGACTTTAATTGTGTTCACCCTTTTATAATTGAATCCTAAATAATCTACTTGTAATACCCTGATTACTAACCCTAATCCATTTTTAATCCTTTCTTATATCCACCCACCACCATCATCAACAACAACCACCATTAATAGTCACCACCCTCAACAGTCACTGCCATTAACAGTTACCCACCTTATAAGGCTTCAACATCAATCACTCTTCATCTCAGTCAAGGTCACTACTCCTTACACTACACATCTGAGACCACCCATTCCAAGCCGCGTCCCACTACCTCACTTCCACGATTGTCGCCTGCCTAAGCTCCCTCGCCGCCGTACTTCTTAGCTTGTTGTCGCACCTATATGAATTGTACTCCTTACACTAAAATAAACACCACTATTTCTACATAATACTTGTGACGGAATAATAACCTGTCGCAAAAGAACCTTTGTGATGGAATTTGCGACAGATTTATATTTTTGCGACTGACTTTGCGACGGACCCCTTTTGGCGGGGTATTTCACCATGGCGCATTTTGAAATGGTGTTTTGTTACGGATTTTGCGCCGAACTCTGGAATAGTTGAGAAAACGTTCGTCGCAAACTTTTGAAGTCCGTCGCAGAGGTACATATTGTGACGGACTTTACGACGAACCCTCTAATAACTGAGAAAACTATATTTGTCGCAAAACATCACAAGTCCGTCGTCAACTTTATAATTGGCGAGGGAATTTGCGACAGACATGAGTTAAACACGTGGCTTTATTTTTTAGCATCCGTCGCAAACAATAAAAGACCGTCGTAAGATATTTATATACCCCAAACCTACAATCGGCCTCCCCCAAATCGCAAAATCACAATTAAACTCCGTCGATTCCCCCAATTCAACTCCGATGTAACTCCGACTTCCCTCCTTACTCCGACGTCCATCCTCTCTTTGAAGTCAGTAAGTTTTTTTTTGTTTGTGATTGTGATATTTTGGTGTTTCGAGTGGTTGTTTATATGGAGCGGTTGTGGGCACCGGCTCCATAGACTCTATAGGCCGCTCTTCATGGTCCCACCATGGAAGAGATAGTGCACGTGGTTATGACCTAGGTCTAGGGATGACATGATGCGGTATGGCTCATTGTGTTTACGGCGTGCCGTGGACATGACGGTGTGCTAGTCGATGGCACCGTGGTTAGTGGTTTGGGTGCGCTACTCGATGGCACCGGATATGTGTGATTATTGTATTTCGAGGCACTTGTTATTGATTATGTATATGATTTGTAATCCTACCGTGACCCATTCAATATTTCTGGTGAATGGTGAGTAGTGTGTTTAGGATGTGTTGATTGATGAGTTGATAATGGTTCGGGGTGGACGTTGGGATTGGACGTGTTGGCGATTTTGTAGTAGAGTTTAGATGACTTATATTTAATTTGTATTTGACCGACCTTGTTTAGTATTTGGACTTTTCTTAAATATTTTGTAAATGAATGCTGTTTTTGGGATTATTGATTTGGTACATCATACCCTTGGGAAACCAAAGTGTAGCACTCCCCCACACTCGAAAAACCTTGCTTAAAGGCTACGGGCGTTGTGGGGTGTTACACCCTTACCTTACCGCAAGGATATCTGGGTTAAGGAAGGGATGATATCAGCTAGTAGTGTAGGCCTCTTCAGCATGAGAGTGGGGTTTGTCCTATACTACGAGTTATGAGTTGCGTGAGACCGTGATAGCGGGGTAGTCATCTTAGGACGCTTTTGGGATCAAGACGGTTTAGCACCCCTTTAATCATCCCATTTCATGCTTGAGATAGTTGTTTTTATGGTTTTTTGTTGACCGTCATCCAATAGCATGAACCCCACAAATCCCTCAACGTTTTCTTCTTATTGTCGTTAGTTTTTGCCTATCTTTGCTAGCTTATTCATTCTTCCTTGTCTTGTCTTCTTTTAGTTGTAGATTTTAGCATATCCCCCTTCACCCTTTGCGAGAACTAAATTAAGACCGAGAAAGACCGTCCAAGAGCCATAGATAACTGTCCCTTGGGTTTGACCCTCTTAATACTACAACGGTTTGGTTGTACACTTGCAAGAGGATTAATTGTGAAACATCGCATCACTAAGCCTTGTTAATACCTTGGATGTCTGAATTTCCTCCTTTTTGCACTCAAGATGAGGTAAAAATCGCTCCAATCGGCTAATTACCTATTAGACCATTCAAATAGTAAAAAAATAGCAAATAGGAAGGAAATGACACCAAACATCGCTTATAATAGCGTAATTAACAAGGGAACTAGGACGGATAATGGCTTGAAAAGTTTTAAAATTAGGTACGCATCAGATATCCCCAAAACGAACCCTTACTCGTCCTCAAGTAAGAAGGTGTATAATACAATTATTCTTATTTAAACTACCTAAACGGCATAACCTATACAAGGAAATTAATGAGTCTTGCCATGTTCCCTCAACTCACAACAAGGTATCTATGAGGTAGAACACCCACTTGCAAGGCCAGTAGGGTCTTGCCAAAATTGGCCAACAATTAAGCACATAAATCATGTAATGATCATCTACAAAAGGAGTTGTTGCTTCCCTCATGAAATCGATGAAGTCATCTAAGAAGGAATCAATATAAATGTGTATAAAATTCTAGATTTGTCCATCTCAATCAAGAATCTAAAAGTTTCCTATTTCGAGCTTCCAAAGTCAATTGGCAAACCCAGGTAGGATCCTATTAAGTTAGTCGGCGACACTATCAGCGTTTTAAAGTAGTTTTCGCGAAGCTAAGCGAGGAGTGAGGACTAAGCATGATGGCCGACTTATTATAGTTGATAACTTGACCTAATATAGCACAATATTCGTTCATAGTGCTGCAAAGATAACGAATGGCTTTATCACTTCCATTCACACAAAAAATCGAGTCATCCGCATAGAGCGGGTGAGAAATAGCCAGGGGCGCCGTTAGCTATCTTAATACCTTTTATTAGTTTGTTTGCAGAATATTTATATAGCTCATTTAATAGAATTTTCGTATTTAGGACAAGTAGATATGTTGATAGAGGGCCCTCAACAGCAAACCACAAGCTGGCTTGAACAGCCTTGTCCGAACCCTATTGATTAACACCTCATAAGAAATAGTTATGACGTCGTTCATAATGAGTGATATAAACTGATTTCAGAATCCCATTCCTATCGAACTTCCTCTAAGAAATTCTATATGGCGTGATGATATGTCTTACTCATATCCTCAACATTCTACCTTTTTTACCTATAGACTCCGATGTAAAAGTTCACGGGTATAAGGATGTTATTTATGATATTTTAATCTGGGATAAATGCAACTTGTGCCTCTCCCACCAGTTTTCCCATGAGCTTCTTCATCCTGATAGCTACGTATTTTGTGAATTTTTATGATTACATTGCCAAGCTGATCGGTAGGTAGTTTGTTCGCACTTTGGTACTAAAGTAATGAACGTTCGATAAATTACTATAAGAACGTTCTTATAATTGAGGACCGAACACAACGTTACATATACCTTCTACTTGACAAGGTACCTGCATTTTTGGAAGAAAATAGCTGGACCTCTATCGGCCTTCGTAGATTTCATAGCACCTAACTGAAAGACAACTCCTCGCAGCTCTATAGGAATGAACTATTTCTCTAACAAAGAAACATCCTCTTTGGACTCTTGATTTCTTCATAGAATTCATTAAAATCATGCATCATTGTTGCTCGAAACACTACTGTGTAATTTGCAAGAGAATTATGTTACATAGACAAATTGTCTCCCTAATACTAATTGATCATATAATGTTATTAAAAGTTGTAGTAATAATTTTGGATAAATAAAGATGGAGATGATGTTATTAAAAGTACGAACCAATGTTTCCTAGAAAAAAAAGAAAAAAAATGGAAGTATGAACCAATGTAGTCGAGGAAAGTATAACAATAAATGTTACTCCGTATAACTCATGGCTTCGCAGTTCTCACAGTTATAGGTGAGCAAAATCGTATATCCGATACGGTTTTGAAAGCCGTATCAGATATTTGGTTTAAAAATCTCAGTTTTGAGTATCCTTACCCGATACGGATTTTCCGTATATCCGGTTTTTTTGTATATCCGAAAACTGCATATCCGGTATCCGGTTTTCCGTTCAATTTATGTAAAATTTTGTCTCATTTTTATTTTTTTGTGATTTTATGATTTTTGTAAATACGTTAAAAGAGTATTAAATATTATAAGAGTAATAACTTAAAAATGTATAAAAGTAATAAGATTGACTCACAGATATACTTGACGTTTAGTGGTTTTATGATTTTATTTTAATATTTTATATTAAAAATAGGAATCGTATCGAAAACCGTATATCCGATTTCAAATTTTGCGGATACGTATCCGATACGGTTTTTTATAAACTGTATAGTACATACGAAAATTTGTATCGGATATAATAAAATCTTTATAATTGAAATTGTATATCATATCGAATACTTATAATAAAAAGGCGGCTGGTTAACATCGACGACGTTTTAGGAAATATCGACGACGTTTTCATTACAAAAGACGATAATGCCCTTATGCATTAAACTCTCTATCTCTCTTCTCTCTCATCTCTAATTCTCTCAAAATCAAATACAATTAATCCAACTAAAAAAATTAAAAAATTACAACAACAACAATTTTACTAAATCGAACAACAACAATCTCACTAAATCGATTATCATGACGGACGAACAATCTTCAATATGTTTACAAATTAATCAAAATTTATATTTATCAATTTTTTTTGCCCGGAATCCGTTAATTGTACGTTTAAACTTAATTAAGTTAAATGATTTACGTTATTTCTTAATTAGTTAAAATTCAAATGCGGATTTTTTTTTAAAAAAAATTGGAAAACATACCATGGTCAGACGAAGAACTGGATGTCATGGACCATGGCCAGACATCCATTTCCAACGTCTGACCATGGTTGGACGTTGGAAATGGACGTCCAGCCATGGCCAGACCTCCATTTCCAACGTCCAACCATGGTCAGAACGTTGGAAATGGACGTCCAGCCATGGCCAGACCTCCATTTCCAACGTCCAACCATGGTCAGACGTTGGAAAATGGCCAGACATCCATTTCTAGGGTCTGGCCATGGTTATGAAACCCAGTTTACTATTCAAAATCCACTAAAACACTAACCCCCTCCCCACCACCGCCACCACCGGACCTAAAACCTATTATCATCGAACAAATTAATTTAATCAATTTAATTAACAAATTATAAAAATATTTCAACGAAACCATGAACGGACTTTTAATAAAAAAAATTCAAACCATGGGCGAGTTTTTTTCTGTGGAAATCCAAACATGGTGGGATGAAAAAACTGGAAATCCCACCATGGTTGGACAACCATTTCACACGTCCAACCATGGTTAGACGTGTGAAATGGTTGTCCAACCATTGTGGATTTCCAGATTTTTTCATCCCACCATGGTTGGACAACCATTTCACTTGTCCCACCATGGTGAGATTTGGGGGAAAAAAAATCCCCCATGGTTGGACGTGTGAAATGGTTGTCCAACCATGGGGGAAATTTTTTTTCCTCCAAATCTCACCATGGTGGGATGAAGAACTCGGAAAAAAAAAATCGATTCTTTGTTTCTTTATACAAATTATTAACACAAATCTAACAACAAACAACAAACAAAAAACTTTGGGATAATTAAAAACTAAGAACAAACTAATTACAAGTTTACAAATTAAACCAAGAACAATCTAATAACTAAAAGTTTACAAATTAAACCAAGAACAATCTAATAACTAAAAGTTTACAAATTAAACCAAAAACTAACAACAAATTAAAACAAAAACTAAAGGTTTACAAATTAAAACAAAAAAACTAATAACAAATGAAACTAGATCTAGAAAATTAAAAAAAAAGTAAGAACACTAAACGGCGGCATGGCGGCAAGCCTGGCTGGCGGCACGGCTGCACGGCGGGTGCGGGGGCAGGGGTAAGTCCGGTGGTGGCGGTGGTGGCGGAGGTGGGGAGGAGGTTAGTGTTTTAGTGGATTTTGAATAGTAAACTTTGGGAGAAAAAAAGTTTAGAGAGAGAAAGGCTAAGGGCATGAGACGTCTTTTTTATGAAAAACGTCGTCGATATTTTTTAAAACGTCGTCGATGTTTTACAATCCGGAATAAAAACCGTATCGTATATTTTTGCCCCAACTGCTAGCCACAGTTGAGTTACAAAAAGGCGGGAAAGATTTATAATAATTCATTACATGCATCATCATAGTCACACAGTCCCACGTGTCTATCAAAACAAAGTGCACCAGACTTCTAACAGAAATCCCCACCAAACTCTGTTTCTCTACTTCTCCAAAATTGGGAATCCATTACTTTCTTCTCTCTCTCTCTCTTTTCCTTGTTGAAAACCCCATTTTAATACCCAAATAAAATTGAGTAATTAGCACTAAAAATGAGTGAAGATTCAGAATTTGCGCGATTGTTGGTGTTTTTGGGGACGAATGTTGCTAAAATCTTCAAGTTCATGTTGATGTTGTTATGTCAAATCTTGGCAAAAACTCAGAAGTTGATTGCCGTGATACTCATCATCCTTTTCTTGGCCACCTTCAACACAGTTCATTCTCTGCATGGTATCTTACGGTTTCTATTTACTTAATGCTTCTCAACTTAACTTTTGTTATGAGTTTAACCACATTTAATTTCTGTGTATTATGTATTGCATTGATTACGAGTTTTGCCTTCTTTTTTGTTCCTTACGATTTTTGTATTCTTCAGTAATTGGGTCTTACATTCTTGATCAATCTACAAACCCATGACTATTCTTCTTTAATTTCTGTGTATTTTGTATTGCATTTAATTTCTGTGTATTTGTGGAACATTCTTGATCATCAGTTTGTGAATAATTATGCTAGTCATCGTTGTTTATCTGATTTTGTCGATTTTTGGTAAAACATGCCAATATCCCACCAGCTAACTTAGATTCTAGCACCGGAAATCCCTCAGCTGTCCTATTTCGACCAGTCGTATCTTGTTTATGTGATTATGTCAATTTTGTTTTCTTTTTAGTTTCACATACTTTGGATGCCAATTTTCTTCCTTTCAGTGCATATTTGAATGATTTGCTTGTCAATACTTAGGATCAGAAAATCACAAGTTCTGAATACAGGTTTTTAGCAATTGGCACATAGTGGTTCTTACAGAAATTACATTCGAAAATAGTTGTCGTCATGACGATAAAATTTATAGTCAAAACATACCACTTAATTTCAACAGTTCGTGACATTCCTGGTGTGTTGTTTGTTATACTCTTTTCGTGTATTGGTCAGCTCGGTCTTTTTTGAGTCAGTGGCTATATTTGAGGTCAATTGTTCCTTTTGGATAAAGACAATGGGTGCTTTTGTTTTCAAATTAGTCTGTTAGGGTCAATTTGGATGGGTTCGTTTTCTAGCTGGGTTGTTTCGGATCGATTAACTTGATCTTGGGTCTATTTTTACGGGCTCGGGATAAGAGTTGGATCTGGATTGAGTTGACTAGCTTGTAGGATTATTAAGATCCTGTATTTTTGTATGATATAGTGTAATTAATTGACTCACCAAGTTTAGGCAACACAGGTTCCTAGTGCCTTATTAACCCGAATGATTGAGAAATGGCAAGAGTTTTATCTAATGAAAGAAAACAAGAGTATAGCCCAGTCATTCTCAACAGTTTGTATTGCAACTTTCATGGAATTTATATCTTGTTTTGACCTGATATCTCTCCACTTCAAAACACTGGTGTGAGCAACTTCAACAAATTTTGCAGGACACATTCACAGTAATATTCTTTTGGAATTTAATTTCTGTGTATTTTGTATTGCATTGATTACGAGTTTTGGCATTTTTTTGTTCCTTATTATGACTTTTGTAGTCTTCAGTAAATGGGTCTTTCATTCTTGATCACTATGCGTCATCAATGTACAAACCCATGACTAGTCTTCTTGAATTTCCGAATATCCCACAGAAATGGGATAATTTTGTGGAACATTCTTGATCATCAGTTTCTGAATAATTATGCTAGTCATTGTTGTTTATGTGATTATGTCGATTTGGGCGATTTTTCTGTAAAACATGCCAATATCCCACCTGCTAACTTAGATTCTAGCACCAGAAATCCCTCAGTTGTCCTATTTTGACCCGTCGTAACACATCTTTTTTTACATCGTATCAGGCTAAATTACTCAAAATACCCAGTTTGAGTAATTTAGCCTTACTCAAACTGGGTATTGTCAGGTTTTTATCTGACAGTGGTTGCATTCTCATACGTTTTTAATTCATCTTACTGTACTGCATATCTTTCTGATGCACTGACGATGTCTCTTCTATGTTCTCTGAAGCTCCTGGCTATCTTCAGTTCACAATGAATGCCACAGCGTTTCCTGTGGAAGACTATTATGACTATGTAATCGTCGGGGGTGGCACTGCTGGTTGTCCACTGGCTTCTACCTTATCAGAGAATCACAAAGTGCTGTTGTTGGAGCGAGGTGGAGTACCATACGGGAAGCAAAACGTGATGACCCAAGAAGGCTTCCTGTCAACTCTCTTACAGATAGATTCATTTGATTCTCCAGCACAGGCTTTTACTTCTGAGGATGGTGTACCCAATACTCGTGGTCGTATTCTCGGTGGAAGTAGTGCTATTAATGCTGGATTTTACAGTCGGGCAGATCAGGACTTTTATGTCAAATCCGGCCTTAACTGGGATTTGAGACTGGTGAATGAATCTTATGACTGGGTTGAAAAGACTATTGTCTTCCGTCCTGAGTTACGAAATTGGCAGTCAAGTATTAGAGACAGCTTGCTGGAGGCTGGGATAAGCCCATACAATGGTTTTAGTTTGGAGCATCTCACAGGAACCAAAATCGGTGGGTCCACATTTGATAGCTCTGGAAATAGGCACAGTGCTGCTGACTTGCTGAGCTTGGGAAAAGAAGCGAATCTGAAAGTGGCTATTCATGCAAATGTTCAGCGAGTTTTACTTGCCACAACTTTGGCTTCTGATAATTCGAAATTAACAGCCATCGGTGTGGTGTATCAAGATGCCTTGGGACGTTTCCACCATGCCATGGTTCACAATGACGGGGAGGTTATTCTTTGTGCAGGTGCTATTGGGAGTCCTCAGCTACTTTTATTGAGTGGGGTCGGCTCTCGGCCTTATCTTTCTTCATGGGGTATTCCTGTTGCACATCATTTGCCCTATGTGGGCCAGTTTCTGTACGATAATCCGAGAAACGGGATATCAATTGTACCTCCTGTGCCTCTAGAACACTCCCTTATTCAAGTTGTGGGCATCACTGAAGAAGGCTCTTACTTGGAGGCGGCATCAAATATGATCCCTTTTGCTGCCCTTTCTCAGTCTGCTTTTACGAGATCACCTTCGTCTCCTCTCTATCTGACTGTGGCGACAATCATGGAGAAAATATCAGGTCCACTTTCATCAGGTTCTCTCCAGCTAGCTTCCACGGATATTAGGCTGAATCCAAGCATCAGGTTTAATTACTTTAATGATCCGAAAGATTTGGAAGCGTGTGTTGCAGGTATCCGTAAAATAGGGGATGTACTAAGAAGTCGGTCGATGGACGATTTCAAGTCCACCACCTGGGTAGGTCGTAGAGACTTCAGATTTTTGGGACCTTCGCTGCCAGTTGATCAGTCAGATGACATTCTGATGGGTGAGTTTTGTCGCCGAACAGTGAGCACCATATGGCATTACCATGGTGGCTGTGTGGTGGGAAAGGTTGTTGATAGGGATCTCCGAGTGATGGGTGTTGATGCTCTTCGAGTTGTCGATGGCTCCATATTAACTGTGTCTCCGGGAACCAATCCTCAGGCCACTGTTCTGATGCTTGGCAGGTGGGTGATTTAACATGAGTTATATTTCTGGCTCAGAGGATCTCAACTCGATATATGACTTTGTAGTTTACGTCCTAAATAAATAATGCTAAGAAAAAAGCTGAATTTCTATGTTCGTTTATTTTGTTTATCAGATATATGGGGATGAAGATCATGACAGAGCGAACAAGGCAGTAGATAATTCAGTCAGAGCCAATTGTAGATACAGATGTTCCTGAATCACAAAGCACAGGAGCTGATAGTAATTTTTTTTGCTGATAGTAGATGCAGATGTCGGATGCTTGGGATCCGTTGCCCGGATAATCTTTTGCTGATAGTAGTTTTTTTTAAGCAGTATAGGTGCAGTGAAAGTAGTGGATATAGGCTGTCTGTACATGCTGTATATGCTTTTGGAAGTAGCATCACCATTTTTTTGTCAAATTACCGGCAATTACAAGTAAAACTTCATTCAGTGACGAATGCGAGCAGTCTGACCACAGGACAGCTACAAACAATACTAGTACTGCCTGTATCCTTTACATACAACTTTGAGACAAATTTTACATGTTGAATAATGAATATTGGATGATGCACTATGAATTTTACATGGTTTCTGCTTATCGTGCAGTGTGTCAAGAGACTCTTGCTCAAGCTTGGCCTTCTGCTTATCAAAACTCAGTGTGTTTGCTGTCCTCTAATCCTCTATTTAATACTACTCCTTATTACAAGAATAGGTAAAGCTGGATATTTTCCGGCCAAACATACTAAAACCTAAGTTGAGCCGTGGGGTTATTCTAGGCATATATTGCACCAAATCATCCCCTTGTACTAAAAGAAATAGGTGTCTTTGAAAGTTTTTCCTCCAAATATTCAACTTATATAAGGAAATTATATAATTGCTAATTTCAATTCAATGTGACTTCCCAATCAACAATATTCAATGAATTATTTATTGTTTTATGTGTAAATGCACCTTGGTTTGGCTTAGTTTGTCCAAAAAACTCACAATCACAAGGCATACCTTCATTGTTTCGCAAAATTTCCCGAGTACTGGGTAATCGATAACAATGGCATGTTCTATCTATAATATTGAGTCTGACAAACTGTTCTTGTGTTGCAATGTAATGCAAGTACTAGAGGTGTATGAGATTGACAGTCTTTACTTGGCTCCTGTTCAACAAAAGCATTGGACCAATATAGAGACGCTGAACTTTGGAGAAATCGAGAATATAAAGCAATCAAAATTGGTGATAAGGAGACGATTGAAAGTCGCAATTTGGAAAGCTGATGCGAGAACTCATGTCTTTCGGAATGATGATATAATCGCTAAGGACATTGCTTTCTTAAGCAGGAAAGTAGTAGTGTTGAACCAGTCAAATTATCATAGGATGTTTGATAAATTTGATTGGTCGAAATATCAAGTTAAGGTTAAGATCAGTACAAAGTGGATTTGCAGTGACATTGTAACGGGTCGTCCAATGTTGGATAATTTTATGCTAATGATGTTTCAGACAGTATCAGAAGTTGCGGAAGTTAAGGATCTACATATGCCGGGATTTACGTAATTGAAACTTAAGTATATCGATGATATGGAAGAATTCAAGCATAAATATTTGGCTTCGGCTGAGCAAATGTTGGAGGACAAATTGATAAAAGAACTAAAGGAATCAAAGATACATCAAAGTGAACTGCATGTTAGTTTGAAATTAATTGATACTCTTATATACCTAATACAGCAATCACTTTTAAATATACCCAATGTTAGACATAAAGGTATATCTTTTATTAATAGGATATGAACATGTTTCATCAACAGCCAAACCAAATTATAGAGAATAGTATAACGATAAATATACGGCTGTAAATGTTATAAGTAGATATAAATAGAGAGAGAAGAGAACTTATCTAGATAAGAGAGGAGGTTGTGGCGTGACAATGTCACTGTCCAAGGTCGAATTTGCCCCGTCCTCTACACACGGCCTCAATGACAATCGACCCCCAAGATTACACAACCCTTGTGCCTCCGGTGTAGACGAAGACACAACATGAACACAACCAAGAACATTGCCAAGGAACCTCCAAGGACGGGTTTATAAAGAGAATTATTTAGAGAGAAAAGAGTTGTGGTTTTTGTCGTGTAATTTGGAGTTGTGAAATTGGGTTTATATAGTGGTGAATTGACATTGTAAATTACAAATATGATAAATGATAGAACATGGGAGACCACACAATCAAATTGGAAACCACATGAGTCAACCATCAAAAATGCATATTCAACTTAGAACTATGCTCCAAATTAATGTGGGACAATTTACAATGTTTGCTTCTTTTGAAGCATCAAATCCAACACCCAATACAACAATTACTTTTAAATATCTAAATTAACATCTGATTGCAGTTTTGAAAGGGGCAAATTTGATTTCATTGGAAGCCTTCATTCATTGTTATTTGAATTGGAAGTTAATTGATAGTGTTGTTTATGCATGTTATTTTTTTTTTTTAAGAATTTATGAACATGTATTGAGTAAATCCCTTGAAACACTTGTAACAACAATATTTGCATTGCAATAAAACTGTAACACAAAACAGAGAAACAAATGAGTTTATATTAATATCAGAAAGTTATGTATACAACCTCTATTTATCCTCTGATTCTACAACGTTACTAAAGGTATGAGTCTTCGATCTTCAAGGCTCGCTTGCTTGACTTTAGCTTCTTGAGAGGGTCGCGTTGACTTGAATCTCTCTTCGATGCTTGAATTTGATTTGAGTTTCCTTGCGTAGGCGGCACGATTTTGTGGTGCTTGTTGACTACTTGCGGAGGAGATTTGTAGAGAGAATTTGAGAGCTTTTGATGTCTCTTTTCTCTTCATTTGACAAATGAGTTTTTCTCTTGTAAAAGTGATTTTTTCACTCTTTGAAATGGTGGAGAAGTCTCTTATTTATAAAGATTTCTCCCTTGGTTGATAGACTTGAAGACGTGGGCTTTCTTCATATGCTTGACTTCTTGGGCCCAATCGACTCTTTATGTGTTTAGTTCTTAATTGGGCTCAATTGACTCTTTTGTGAGCTTGTTTTCTCATTTGGTCTAATTGACCACTTTATTTCATTTAGGACCCAAATAACCAAATTTGCAATATGGGTCGATCCGGATTTCATTGAGCGGGACAAATATAATTAAATTAAGCTAAAATTTAATATTAACTTAAAGTAATTCATTTGAGTTTATGTTCGCCACTTTAATAAAATTTCCGTGCCTACAAATTGCCCCCTCGGGACCTTGTCACGTACACCGTTTGGGGTGTGTTGACGTGGTGAGGTCTCGATCTTTTTTCTGTTTGTTTGACTTGGAAGTCATTGAACACTTAACTTGTCGTAGGAGTACTCTTTATTTTTATTTTTTTTCATCTCTTAGAAGTTCATCAGTACTTTTACTTATCGTAAGAGTAGTCAAGTAATAATTTTTTTTTATCTTGCCCCTGTTCTCTTGACTTGGAAGTTCACAAGCGTTTAGCTTATTAAAAGAGTGACGATTTAATTTTTGTTTGACTTGAAAGTCGGTGAGTACTTAACTTATCGTAAAAGTACTCTTTTTTTTTTATTTGATACGTCACTATGTAATTGTTTGACTTAGTAGACGTTTTTTTTTCTCTTTTCATGCTTACCTAGTCTACTCTCAACCTTGGCCATTGTGTCCCTTGGTAAGAATAAATATTTGAGATCATCGGTTAGTAATTTTACATAAATGCAATGACTTTTATGGTTTTGCACCCATAGACCATAGATATTACTAAAATCAGCTTTAATTTCATATTCCCTCCAATCCAATCCAAACTACCCATTTATTTTTCAGAGGTCAAACTTTTAAAACTTTGACCGTTTATAGATCGGAATATAAAGAATTTTGAAAGACGGAAGTAATATAATTGGTTTTGTAACGAAAATATCTTTTATAAAATTATATTTTTTGTAAAATAATTCTATATATAAAGAAAGCAAAACGCGGTCAAAGTCTTGCTTCGAAGACCATACAAAAGCAAGTGGCTAGTTTGGATTGAATTGGAGGTAGTATTTAATTTTGTCAAACTTTGACTAACCGCTCCCATATCTTTCTCTCTTGAGTCTTGATTGAGAGAATCTACATTAACGCTCTCCATTATTGAGTATCACAACTAGAGGTGGCAATCGGGTCAATCAGGTCGGTTACGGGTCGGGTTCAGGCAGTTCGGGTCATGTCGGGCTCGGGTTTGGTCGGGTCAAGTTGCTTATTCAGATCGAGTTGGGTTTGGGTTGAGTCACTTACGGGTCAGGTTAATCGGGTCAATAAATACAACATGTCGGTTCAGTTTCGGATCGGTTGACCAATAAGTCGGGATATATCAGGTCAATATGCTTGATCAGGTCGAGACCGGTTTGGTTTCGGGTTACTGATGGGTCGAGTATTTTATATTGTCGTCTTAAATTTGAAAATTAATCGGGCCAATGGTCGGGTCGTTATGTTAAAATATCACTTTTGAACTTATGAATTATAATATTGGATTTGAGGAACTCGATACAAAAGATATTTGTAAAATATAAGAGTATAACACTATAAAAGTTAATGATTGTATAATTTCAATGAACACTTATGTTGTTCGACCTCGGTTATAAGTATATGACATGAGTGCCTATCCAGTGTCGGATTCGCCTATATTATGTTTAAAAAATAATGTTTTTGGTCTAAATTAATCAGTTGTTTATGTAATTCATAGTTTTGAACATTTGACATATGAAGTATGGCAAAGAACTAAATGAATTACCTATGAAATCGATTTTATTTATTATCTTGACGGTGATCCTACGTATTTAATTTTGAATAGGCTCTATTAGAATGGTGTATTTGAGGTTTGGATTTTAAGATCATACTTAATAACTGTGGTCGGTTTGTATGGTCATAACTCATAACTCTTTCTTCCCTTTATTGTTTTCAATGGAGCCAAAACTAAACACTTTTTTTCTCACAAAACGTTAATTTAAAATTTTCTACATATATCACTTGCAATATAATTATTAATAAGTTTAACTAGGAATATAGCGTACTAAATTTACAATTGACTATTTATTTTAAGATTACATTTTGTTTTGAAAAATAAAATGAGCGATAATTTTTTATATCAAGTTTATTAACAAAAAAAAAAAACTATAAAGGAATTTAGATTCTTAAAAAAGACTATTTGGCTATGAGCCAGGTCGAGTTTAATTGCGTTAAAACGAGTTACATACATGTCGGTTCAGTTCGGTTTGGGTCAGGTCGGGTTTGTGGGTGAATCGGGTTTCGGGTCGGGTCGGATCGAGTCACAAGTCGGTTCGGGTCATATCATTTCAGGTTCTATCGGTTTATCGGTTAACCTTCGGGTCGGTTCAGGTCGATTTTAGTTCAGGAAATTTACGGGTTCTATCAGGTCGGTTATCGGATAAGTCAGGTCGGTTTTTCGGGTCGGGTCACCTTTTGCCAGCTCTAATCACAACCACATTGATTTTCTTGTAACTGTTACTCTTCCAAATAGGGCTAATTAAATTAAATTATTCCTCAACCTTCCTATTTATACTGAGATAAACTAGTTCATCCTTCCCTCTAGAATCCAGTGTGTTGCTCGAAGAAACAAACGATAGGTACGTCTATGCTTTTCCAACTTGTATTGGGTTTTGCTTTGATTCCAAGCTTGGCTAACCACATCAACTTTTATATTGATACATGGCTATTAGCAAATGGGTAAGCCTGAATTTGATCATAATTTGATCCAAATTTTCATTTTCCACATTTTGCTTGGAAACACACAATTTAATCATTCCCGAGACTATTGACCTGCACTCTTGATATATTTTCGAGCAATATCGAACTTGTTTCGGACCAGCATTCGAATCTTGATTGCGATCCGCAAAATTTTGAAATTACCGTAATTCTGAGTTTTACCTCTCAATATAAGACTAATTGGATTTTATTGTTGTTTACCAGGCAGCAACTCGGACAGCGATCCAAAATCATGAGTGACGAATGAGCTACAACGAGCTGAGGAGCACTTCAGTGAGAATCGTGTGTGTATTGTTGATGCCAGAAACGTGCAACTTCATTTTTTGTGTTATAGAGAGGAAATGGAGAATGCAGTATAGTAAGAACAAACTTGCTTCTTGTAGAGTGGAACAAGATTAAAAAAATGTGAGGGTCTTTTAGCAATTCCAATGAGCACGGGGATAGAGCAGTACATATCGATTTTGGTGCCAAGACGTGTTGGAACTGTCATGGCGGGTCAATTTTGGTGTGTGTATCCATAGTGACGACCAGTTAGGAGTCAGTTAGCCAGTGTAATTTGCTTGTATAGTGTTGAATGTACCAAGTCCTTCTCCATGTTTTACTCTTCAGTAGTTGAGTCTTAGACCTGCTATAATTACTATATATACATGTACTTTTGTTCAATCATACATACACAAAAACTATTTCATCGTTTATAGATTGGCTTGGGATTGATTTACCATGATGGTCATCTAGTTAGGCAATAATTTAAAATAATAATGGGAGCTCGGCTATATAATTTACCATTTTTCATTGTTGATTGAAACTGTAAATCGGAGTTCAGCTAAAAGAAGCAGTGGTTTGGTTTGGAGTTTGGCATCAAATAATTGGTCAACCATCTTCCTTCTTATTAAATTATTAATCATCCCATTTATATTCTTTTAATTCCGGCTTAGGCCGTCTTATTACTCATTTCTCACTCTTAGGAGTGTTAACAATACAGAGAAGATGGAGACAGAATTTTCGAAGCTTTAGGTATTAGCTAGCGAAGAGTTTCTCGTCTTTGGTTTGTTTTAATATTCAATTCCATTCGTTAATCTCTTGATCCAATAGCAGAGATTTGTGTGTACCAACTTATATTCTCCCTATTTGTGGAGTTCCTGAAACAATAATACAGTAACACAAGAGTAACATAAGAATAACACATGAGTAACACAAGAATTACACACGAGTAACATAAGAGCAACACAATAGTAACATAAGAATAACACAACAATAACACAACAATAACACAACAATAACAACACAAGAGTAATACATGAATAACACAATGTAGCGTAGAAGTAAAACACAAGAATAACACAAAGTAATATAAGAATAACACTAAGTAAAATAGGATTAACATAAGAGCAACATAGGAATAACACAACAATAACACAAACACAAGAGTAATACATGAATAACACAACGTAGCGTAGAAGTAACACAAGAATAACACAAAGTAATATTAGAATAACACAAGAGTAATACAAGAATAACACTAAGTAAAATAGAATTAACATAAGAGCAACACAAGAGTAACATAGTAATAACACAACAATAACACAAGAGTAACACATGAATAACACAACAATGACACAAGAGTAACACATGAATAATACAACAATAACACAAGAGTAACACAAACATAAGAGCAACACAAGAGTAACATAGGAATAACACAACAATAACACAAGAGTAATACATGAATAACACAAGAGTAACACATGAATAACACAAGAATAACAACACAAGAGTAATACATGAATAACACAATGTAGTGTAGAAGTAACACAAGAATAACACAAAGTAATATAAGAATAACACAAGAGTAATACAAGAATAGCACTAAGTAAAATAGGATTAACATAAGAGCAACACAAGAGTAACATAGGAATAACACAACAATAACACAAGAGTAACACATGAATAACACAAGAATAACTACACAAGAGTAATACATAAATAACGCAATGTAGCGTAGAAGTAACACAAGAATAACACAAAGTAATATAAGAATAACACAAGAGTAATACAAGAATAACACTAAGTAAAATAGGATTAACATAAGAGTAACATAAGAATAACACAAGAATAACAAAAGAGTAACATATATAGGTTTAACACAAGAATAACTCAAAAAATAATAATACAAGAATAACATAGGAGTAACATAGGAATAATACAAAAGTAACATATGAATAACATATATGGGTTTAACAGAAGAATAATACAAGAATAACTCATGAATAATAATACAAGAATAACATAGGAGTAACATATGAATAATACAAAAGTAACACATAAATAACATAGAAGTAACACAAGAATAATACAAAATAACACTGAGTAACATATATAGGTCTAACACAATAGTTCCACAGTGTAGCCGTAGGAGTAACACAAAAATAATACAAAGTTATTAAGAATATAGCACAAGTGTAATATAAGAATAAAACAGAGTAACAATGGTAACATTAGAGTAATAATGGAGTAACACGTAGTAATAATAGATCAACAATAAAAATAACACAACACATGATAACAATAGACTAATGATAATATAACACGCGATATCAATATAGTGACAATGAAATAACACGGGCTAATAGATTCACTAATAAGCCGGAGAAAGACGGCTTGATATAATGGACAGTGACATTTGGGATATGACTGCTCTTACCACTTGAACTAAATCTTATTCTTGTCACACTACTCTCATTGAATAACAATAGTGTAATAATAATTGTGATTAAGATAATATAAGTTTCAAAATTAGATTAACATACATGATTAGATTGGAATAGCATTAGAATAACACTATTCAAAGTGACTAATACAACAATAAGTCTTGCTTGTGACGGGGCGATCCCTCGTAAGTTTGCGACGGGTCAAATCCCCCTCACAAAGAGCAAGTGACAAGGCAAGGGGGGTGCTCCATTTGTCCCCCACTTGCCCCCCACTTGCTCTTTGTGAGGAGAATTTGACCCGTCGCAAGCTTGCGACGGGTCGTCCCTTCACAAATGAGAATTTGTGCTAATACAAATTGAAAGTCCCATATTTTGCTGCTAAACACAAAATTGAACACATTGTTACAATATACCATTAGAACCTTCACTGTCTGGCATATTGTCAAACCGATTTAGATACCTAATTTGTGTATCAAAAGTGCTACTGCAAAAAAACATATTTCCTAGACCATGTTTTGTGTGTCATTTGTACTCCGTCTGTTATACTCTATAATATTATAAACCATCCAACTATATTTCATTAGTTAACACCATAATCTCATCACTCATCCGTCGCATATCCTCCACCATCATTTTCCACTGCAATTCAGCCCTATCCGTCATTATCCATCACGGCTCTACACCAGAGTTGCACCAATTCTGCCCGAAACTCGACATACATGATGCAACCTGCAGCAGGAGCTGAGGTACAAGGTGGTACTATCAACATGGGAAGTCAAGTCATGGGGAGTCAGGTGATAGCCACTGATAGCCAGGGGGAGGTCTGTGTTGATACTCAGGGGTTAGTCAGGGGGCAGGGCATGGGTAGCCATGGGGAAGTCATCAAGCAGGGCATTGCTAGACGGGACAAGATCAGAAAAGAGAGAAATGATAGCTAGGACACGACCAGAATTAGCCAAAGACAGATCCACCAAAACCCTACAAACCAACTCAGCAGGAGCCACTTGGGGGAGGCACAGCTTCCAACACACCTTAAACCACTAGTTGCCACCATGGCCAGCTAAAACCATACCCATCTAAGTCCAAAAAAGTCCTAGGGAGCCAGGTCCAATTAACACCCCAACCATCCCAAAAATCCAAATCAAAACCAGTCTTGCAGGAAAAGCAAAAAGCATAAAGCAACTTTGCCATTTTGGGTTAGACATTGAGAGACCATTTCCAAAAGTCTTTTGGTTTTCTTACCTAGTCTTAGAAGCCAAGCAGAGGAAGGTCAATGGAGCATTAATGAAGCTCGTCCACAAGCTCCAAGCCAACACCTAACAACAAAGCCAAGCTGATGCATGTCACTGTCAAATGCCTGAACTTTTGTCTGTTTTAGTATATTTCTATGTACTCCAGTCTGTATATTGTAGCCAGTACTTTGTTTGCATCCTACTAATTAATCTTGGCCCTTAGATGAGATTCTAGGGTTTGTATTAGACAGCTTGAGGCCTATACAAGGACCCTTGCTATTTTGTAAGAAGGCAGTTTATGATTGAATGAAAAAATATGAGAATTCTTCTCATTTCTAAAATCTTTTCAACTTGTGCATTGCTGTAGTTGAGAATCAGGTCTGGTGATACCCTGTGCTAGGCTGTGGGTATTGATCAAAGTCTGTGGGCAAGCTCAAACCTCCCTGTGCTCAGACTGTGGCACTACAAAACGAACTCGGGAAACTGACGGAAAAAATCCGTCAGAAACACCAAAATTCCGTCAATAAAGTCAATTACTGACGGAAATTCCGTCAGTAACGTGCGTCACTTCAATTGGTAATAAAAAATTGACTTCTGACAGAATTTCCGTCAGAAAATGTGTTTCTGACGGTTTACTGACGGATTATTCGTCAGCCACTTTAACTGAAAAGTCAAGATAAACTTGACCGTACTGACGAAAATTCCGTCAGTAAAGTCAAGATTATCTTGACTTCCTGACGGAAATTCCGTCAGTAAAGTCAAGATTACTGACGAAAATTCCGTCAAGAAGTCAAGATAATCTTGACTTTACTGAGTCAAGTGACTGTGGTCGTCGTCGGAGGTAGGTAGGTAGTGGTGGTCGTCGTCAGATCTACAACAAATAAATAAAGATTGAGGAAAAAATTAAAAGGAGAAAAATGATTAAATAAAAAAACAAAAGAAACTTAACAGGAGGTGGTAGGAGGTGGTAGCCGGAGGTAGTGGTAGGAGGTGGTGGTAGGAGGTGGTGGTAGGAGGTGGTAGCCGGAGGTGTGGGTAGTCGAATTTGGGGATTTAGGGGTTAGGTTATAGGAAAAATGGAATTGGGGGAATGGGGAAGACGACGCCTCATTTTTCAATTTAATGAAAAATTGTGACGGAATTTCCGTCAGGAATAACCTGTCAGTTTCCCGCGTTTCCAAAAGCATACTGACGGAACTTCCGTCAGTAACGAAGTAATACTGACGGAATTTCTGTCAGTAATGAAGTAATACTGACGGAATTTCCGTCACCAATTACTTTGATAGGGGTTATTAATTTGATGTGTCAAAATAAGTCCCGACGGAAATTCCGTCAGGAAAGTCAAACATATTTTGACTTTCCTGACGGAATTTTCGTCAGGAATTGATTTTAGTGACGGAATTTCCGTCACTATTCGTCAGTTAATTTTACCGCCATTGACTTTAGTCAACGCGCCATTTTTCATTGACGGTTACTGACGGAATTTCCGCCAGGGCTTATTTTCCGTCAGTATTCCGTCACAATTCCGTCAGTTTCCCGAAAGGTCTAACGGATTAATTTTTCCGTCAGAATAGCCGTTAGTTTGCCGAGATATCCTTGTAGTGTGGGTTGTTTGTCTTGTTGTTTTGATTCAAGGTTGTTCACCTGTGCTAGGCTGTGGCGAATGAGCTTGGTCAGTCTAGTTTGTTGTCTATTTTCCTGTGTTGAGCTGTGGAATTTAGCTAACATTCATATCCCTTGTGCCTGAGGTGTCTTGAGAATCATTCTACCTTAAATAACATAATACCCCTACTATATTACTGCACAACCCCATAAATTGAGTCGTGATTACCCAATCGAAGACATCCTATCTTTCCGAGTAAGCCGTTATGGCTAATTAGGTGAAGTGTTAAACCAATCGAAGAGCAGACACGACTCATCAACTGAACACCAGACACAACCACCCCTACATCACCACTAAACTCACAACAATCGTACCACCTTTTCCCACCACATCTAGATCCACCGTGTGACTTATCCCTTGTCAATCGAGTACCATGTCTCAATTCTCTACAAACCAAACTCGATTTCGGCGAACTGAAAACTCACGCAATGCGAATATGAATAATAAGGGATATGAACGCCAATCCGAAGTTTACCGTCTTTAAAAATTAATCAAAGTTCAATATTGAATTTAATGGTACAATTAGCGAAATTCAGCTGAAATTCTATGTTTTTTTATTACGTTTTATTCCCATAAGATTGGGTTTATGTTTGAGTTGAGAGAGAGAGAGGGGGGTTGACGAGGGAGTTTTTGATACTGGGCTTTAAATTTGTATTGGATAGTTGATTTAATCTAAGCTAGTATTCTAATATTCTGACTAAGATATAATGTTTTTAATATCGGAATTAAAACCGTCATGTAGGTACTTGAACTCGGTTGTGATCCCCGAGACCAATAATCCACTTCCTCAATACGGATTCATGTGCCCAAATGTTTTATCTATGCATATCGGGATGTTTTCGTATGAAGAGCGTGTAAATTATATTGCTGGGGAATTGGCGAAAAACAATAAGCTCATTTTTGCCCCTTATAATGAAGTCGGGTAATATATAATTAATATTACGATTCCAAATACAATTGCATTTTATATGTTTGGTTATGATGCATGTTGTGCTTGTTAATAATGATGTGTCTCTCGATCTCTAGGAGACATTGGGTGCTAGCAGCGATCAATCCGACCATGAAGAAAGTATTTTGGTTGGACTCTTTGCATAGACAACCATCCGAGACCTTTAAGAAGTTGATTATTAAGTAAGTTTATAATACTGATGATGATTTGGCACATAATATTAAGTTTCATTTATTATTATTAAGTAAGTTTATGTGACTTTCGGCCTCTTTCCTTTTTTAAAGGGCCTTTGAGAAGAAAAGAGCAACAACCGGCGATCAACCGACAGAATATTCTGATGATGGCCCTACTTTTATTACGATAACAGGGGTACGTACGCGCAAATACAATATATACCTTAATAATTAAGTGCATTAAACTAATTACGCATATACATCTGTCTTTTTTAATTACGCATTAAACTAATTGGTAATTGCCTTCTCGTCTCTTCGTTTATTATGTAATAATAGGTCCCTAAACAGCCGGATAGCATCCAATGTGGATACTACGTTTGTCGTTTCATGTTGGAGATTATTAGGCGAAGATATATCAGCATTCCAGAAAGAGTTAGTAGTTTAATGTAGCTATTATTTACTTTTTTTCATTAGAGCTGATATCTTTTCTGCTATATATATATGATCGATGTTGCTAATTATGTATGCCTATACTGTTGTTACCCTACTGATCGATGTCTTTTTTTTGTTTTATCCGCAGTATTTAATCAACACGCCACATGTCCCTGAGTACACTAAGCACAATATAGACGAGGTAAGGGACTTGTGGGGCAAATACGTCCTTGAACATTATGTTAAGAATAAATGAAACTTAGATTATTTTGGAAGCAGATAGGGAACTTTAATTTGTAGAAGTCATTAATTAGAGCAAGTTGTAAGTATGAATTGCTCTGAAAGAGATCATTTTGGTTGTATATATCATTTTGCTGCTGTTGTACATGAATTGCTCTGATTTATATATAGATATATCATTTTGCTGCTTCTGAAATTGGTTTATGCGTGCTGCTGCTACTGCTGCTGATTTATGCAGGATTTTCACTGGTGGCAGGGGAACAAATTACAATTTTTTCAAAAACAATAATAAAAATAATAACAACGGTTTTTCAAAATTCATTAAAAGCGTTGTAACATATTTCCCACCAAAACTTATCATACCTTTAACAACGGTGTATTCTAAAATACCTGTTGTTATTAAAACTTTCCACAACGGCTTCTTTATTATACTCCGTTGTAATTAACTATATTCACAACGGGTTTAAAAAACAATAGCGTTGTTATAATATTTCCCACCAAAACTAATCTTACCTTTCACAACGGTTTCATTTAATAGAACCGTTCTCGTATCTTTCCCACCATAATTAGTCACACGTTTTAACAACAGTTATCTAGTAATAACAACGACTTTGTACCGTTGTAAAAACTATTCACAACGGGTTTAAAAAACAATAGCGTTGTTATAATATTTCCCACCAAAACTAATCTTACCTTTTACAACGGTTTCATTTAATAGAACCGTTCTCGTATCTTTCCCACCATAATTAGACACACGTTTTAACAACAGTTATCTAGTAATAACAACGACTTTGTACCGTTGTTAAAACTATTCACAACGGTATTTTCATTAAATCGGAACGTTGTTAAAACCTTTAACAACGGAGGCTTTAACAACGTCCGCGTTTTAATATTACAATGGTTTTTAGCCGTTGTCATTTCCTGTTTTTGTAGTAGTGCATACTTGCCTAGAAAGGCTTTGGTCCATACTGCTCTAATGTTGTCGTAGTCGATTTCTTAATATTATACTTTATCATTATGTTTTTATGTAGAGGATTAGCATGGTGTAGTTTTAAATATAAGGAAAAAATTTAAAAAACGTGTTTAAGTATACTTCTTTTTCCTACTTTGATTTAATGGTTTTATACAGTATCTTTTTTTAAGCATAATCATTAGATACATAACAATATAACAATGCATTAACTTATATTGACCTACAGAGTAGTTTTATTTTCAGTAAACTTTAAGTATAAATAAAACAAAACTCTCATCTGTCAATTTTTTACATTTTCTTTGTTCTGTTTATGGACTAATGTGAAACTATAAATGTACTCAATTTCTAAATGGTGATTTAGAATGATATACTAACTCCAGTAGCTAAGTAATGATTAGCGCACTAAAAAATTAAAAAAATGTTCTTATTTGAAAAACAATGATCCTAAAAAAGCGTGCAACATGTAATTTTCCTCTTTAACTTGGTTTCGATTTTCATTTTTTATAATATATAGAAATCAACGTATATTTAAACTGTTTTTAACTTTAAATAACGCAGTTTTAATTTTGCCTATTAGAATGAAATATTTATTTATTAAATTGTTGATTTTTGTTTATTTATAACATTAGTTCAGGATTAGTGTTTTCTTATTTTATTAATAATGTCAAATCCAAAGTAATTAGTTAATGTTGAAACTCTATATATATATATATATATATATAGGCGAGATCTCGTGAGTTTTATTCTTACGGTAAGTTGGTACTCACAAATCTCAACCATTAGATAAAGAAATAGATGGCTACTGCATGATTTAATTTATTAAGAAACTTACTTCATCCAAACATATAGGTGTTGGACATCAATCTCGTCAAGGCCAGCCCAAACGGCTAGCATTTCCCAATCCAGCATTGCTTGGCGTTCTACCCCAACAATATCATGCTCGAGCGGAACCATTATTAATTGCTCGCTTGCTATGCGTCTCTCAGCCTCCGTATAAAGCTCCAGCATCGCCACCGTTCGTACTTTTTCCATGTAAACGTTCCCATGATATTTAGTACGGGATAGACTCCTGACCTCTTTCAGCTTGGGAAATGATGCGGTGTGCTACCTTTCACAACCTACATGTGGCTAACTAAATTAAGTTGCTCTTTCAATGATGAGGCGATAGTAGAACTTAAAATATAAAGAGAGTTGATTAAAGACCTCATCAAGTTGTTGTATTGACGAGGTAGTAGAAAGATTATTGTCTATCGAGTTAGACTTATCCATGTTTTTTGTTACCTACAAAACAAAAATATAACATATAAATTTCACTATTTATGAAGGTGATGAACAAAGACAAAAGGCAGGTTAAATTAGATGTTTTTTTCTAACCCCGGCTACATTCTGTTGAATTTTACGATCACGAGCCAGAAAAATGTGGCTTTCAGGCCATTGGACAAAACCGTTAACCTCATCTGCCATAATTTGAAGGTCGTCGCGGACTGGGACGGGCAGTTTACGGGTTCCATAGCCCTTCGCGACTCCCGCTATCCCCACTTTTGAATGCTTCGGCAAGAGTGGTACGCCATGAACCAAGATGGTTTCCACTGAGTCCTTGGGCTTTGGGTATATGAAACCCCGGGCAACACGCACATTCTCTTTGAATGAAGGGTCGGTGAGAAAAATAACTACCCGCTGTTTTGTGGCCTGAAGAATACACATTATTTACTAAATACCAAAATATAATAGATATCATAAATGATCTATATTGAGTATATAATGTAAAGTTAGTTACAAGTATTTATTGTTGGTGGGTAGGCTATTATACTTGAACATGTCCAGACCAGATTTAGCACTGACAGCATATACTAACTTCTTATATTATACATACCTCCTTATTGTCACCCGTCTTCTCAGCCGGCTCCTCAAGTTGCGTCCCCTTTTCAGAGTTATTTACCTTATAAAATTAATTAACCAATCAAAGGCATGGCTGCTGGAAAGAACAAATGCAGAGGTTCAAAATGGTTAAGTCGTATTTACCTTATCGGCTTGAGGTATCAAAACCTCAGCAGCATTAGGTACCTCACCCGTCTCCTCAAGTTGCGTCCCCTTTTCCGACTAATTTACCTAATAAAATAAACCAATCAAAGGCATGGCTGCTAGAAAGAACAAATGCAGAAAAAAAAAATCATATTTACCTTATCGGCTTGAGGTATTAAAACCTCGACAGCAGTAGGTACCTCACCCATCTTCTCAGCCGTCTCCTCATGTATTGGCAAGGTAGTAGTGTCTGCCTCTTGACAAATTTGTTGCACTACCTCACCCTTTTTAATGACATCCTCCATCATCTTCAATTCTTCTTCGGAAGGCTTGCCTCCAGAATTCATCTTCAGTATCACGGAGGCCAATAACTGAACCTGCACGCCCAAAATGTAGAATCAGCAATTTGTTAAAACAAGAACATGTGAATTTTAAATGACAATAACAAATGGTATACGTACCATGTCAGCCTTCCCCTTATTTTTCTTCTTCTTGTTCGAGCTAGTTGTCCCATAATATTTCGTGACTCCGACATGTAATGGGACGCCCCTCAATCGACCTGGATGATCGGGACGGCCGATCGCTCTAGCAAGAACGTCGTCACGACCACTCGGAGTGAATTTCCCTTCCGCAACCTCCTTCAGAACATTCTCCTATAATATATTAAGTAAACTTAATTTAATTTTTGTTACTAAAATAAATAGATAGTTAGACATACAAGAATTGAACAATAAAGTTATTAAAAACCCGTCTTAATAAAAATAATACTTACTATGGTGGCCAAGACTTCCTGATCATATTCGTTACATGTTCGGGATCCTTTAGGCGTGTGCCCTTCTTTATAAGTTACGTGCCGATTCAAGTCGGTCACACCTTTTGACACCTACACGTTAACTCAAAAATAATATATGTATACATGTATATCAAGTCCAAGTATGATTAAAAAAATCTAATATATAGATGTTACTTACGAGATTTTCTTCTACCAATCTGTAACCGCCTCGAGAACCATAGTATACCCCCCGCTTCTGTGAGATGTTAGCACGATTTCTGGCGCTAACGTTCTTCAAATCATATAAAATCGCAAGTAGATGAGACAATTAGAAAATTATAGATACAAGTAGAGTTTTAGAAAAATGTAACCTGAAACTTTTAGAAAAATGTAACCTGAAACTTTTAGAAAAATGTAACCTTAAGTAGAGTTTTACAAAAATGTAAACATATGACATGGATACTTAACCTGAAACTTTTCAGTAGCTCGTTTCGCCTTATAATTATCACATTGTTGCTGAGTGATGTTGGGGTACTTTGTCGGTGGGCTCTTATGCATCTGCCCCGTCTCCTTGTCGACATACAAGTGTAATTTGGCAAGGTCACACCTCCACTGCCTTAAGACTGCCGGTGCCTTACGTAATAGATACTTATCATGGCAGTCTGGAATATCGAAAGCTTCCTGCATCATCATCATATATACTAATAAGCGGTTGTCTAATATCATACCTTTATACGAACCTTTATACGGCTTCCTGCCTTATGTAATAGTAACTTACGCAAAATAAAATGGTGTTTAGCTAAAGATATTATCATACCTTTATACGTTTCAAGAGTAAGTTCTGCAATGCAGGATTTATATTCCTGAAATTATCTAAATCAATAGGACTGTTTGGTTGTAACTCCAATCCAAGTGGATAAATGGCTAGCATTTGGACCAGTAGGAACACCTTTCACACTCCATTTTATTTCCATCGGCGTTTTTGCCGCTATAGCTGCAAGGGCTGCAGAGCACTTCGAAGCACCCCTCTCACCAGGCTTATCCCCCTTATCATTGTGTTCTACTCTTTTCCGTTTTTCACCCATGATAATCCTAAGACACTAAGACCTTCAAAAGAAATGAAATAGTAACGGAACAGAGTCATGCATACAACGATTCTAAAACCCTAAGACCTTAAAATGAATGAAATAGTAACTGAACAAATAAAGAGTAATGCAGAGATTCTAAAACTCTAAAAACTTAGAAAGGAATGAAACTACATGATAAAGAGAACGATAAATAGAAAATGAAAACAAAAAGATGAATTTCAATCTTAAAACCCTAAAGACGAAACACAAAAATTACCTGATAAAGAAAATGAGAACAGGGTGATGATAAAGAGAACATGATGATGATCACGAGTACGAGAAGGATGATGATGATAATAAACAAAAAGATTTGTGTTGTAAACGAGGATGATTGTAAACGAGGAGGATGATGATGATAATGTACGTGTGTAAAATTTACTCTATAGGATTGTAAATTATTTTTTATTAAGAGAAACTAAAGGGTTTATTAAGAGAAACTATTGACAACGGTTATCCTACAAACCACCGTTGTTATAGAGTAATAACAACGGTTAAATAACACACGTTGTAGAAAGTAATAACACTAAGACAACGGTTTATTTATTATAAACCGTTGTTGAAAGTAATAACAACGGTGAATTTCTAAAACACCGTTTTTATAGATTATGTATATTTTTTTTAATTTTTCAGATACGCGCGCGCGGTATTAAAATTTGAGGCACGAAATAAACTCAGTAACTTTGCTCTAAATTAATTTATTTAACTTTGCTCTAAATTTAATTTAATTTATTTTACTTTGCTCTAAATTTTATATTATAGGCGTAAGTTACGTTTAATTATTAGCTCGGATCGGGTTTGGCCTGGGAATCAATTCCAATCGGGTTAGATTCGGCGGGTTTGTAACTAATAACTTTATCGATCGGGTTAGTTATTATTATTAGTTTGGTTCAATTCGGGTCAAAGCGAGGGTCCTTTCGGCTTTCAATTCGTGTCTGTTTCTGGAATGATTATAATTGGGCGGGTCGTCGATAATTTCCGGGTCAAGCGGATGTGGTATATATATATCGAGTCTAGATAGGGATCCTCGAATCGTGTCATTTTCTTTTTAATTAAGGAACTGGTTATTATAATTATCATGCATCACTAGTTAACCTGAAATTGATCGATCGGGTGGCCAGGCCAGCAGTTACGGATCGGGCAATCCACTATCTAGAGCAAGTAGCTACGTACTTCGGGTCGATCGCTTTTGGGCCGGGTCGGGGGCACGTGTCATTATTAACCTCGTATATATGTACTACTTATTGCAATAATATTGATGATAGTATAATATTGATGATATATATATAATAATTAATGATGATGACTTCCGGATCATTAATTAACGCTCGTACTACTTTGCAATAATAACAGATTCATCAATGCACATGCAAGTAAGTATTATATATACACGTCAATGTTTCCCAAATTAAATAATGATGATATATATATATATATATGGGGTCGATCGACTTCGTTCATCCAATTCAAGTACGCTAATAAAAGGGACGGATATATATATATATTGACGATGCATATATATATATATATATATATATATATATATATATATATATATATATATATATATATATATATATAGGGTCAGGATCCGGTGAGAACCACTAACATAATGAGAACCGTGAGAACCCTCACTAAATCTCCACCAAATCTTGTTTCGAAAGTTTTGTTGGATCATTTACCATTGGTTTAGTTTATTCAAGCAAAATAATTGCAGTAACTAAACAAAATTTATTGATTATATCAAAAAATATGTACTTAATGTACATAAATTCAATTTGTACACTAAAATTACTCTAAATGCGTGAAAACGAGCGTACTAGGTGCACGAAAATTTCTACATGCATGAAAACAATTACTAGGTGCATGAAAATAACGGGCTCTAGATGCATTAAAATGAGCACCAGGTGCATGAAAATTGTTAGATGCATGAAACTGACAACTAGGTGCATGAAAATTAATAAATCGTATTTCACCTCAATTTCCGTCGGTATATTACATTTTTTTTACCAAGATGTATGTTATCTAGCCATAAAATCCTACGCCGAACCCAAAAATGTCCTTATTTTTTAAAAATTAATTTCGTAAGGCGGAGTTCTCACGGTTCTCATTATCTTAGTGGTTCTCACCGGATCCTAATTCTATATATATATATATATATATATATATATATATATATATATATATGCTCAAATTAATTAAAAAGGACGGTTTATTGCTTTTTTACCACCTATTATATATAATATATATTATATTATTGTGTATGTATGTATGTACATACGTTTTATCAACAAATAAATGGTTAATAATAATAGGCCATATTTCGATCAGGTAGTTAGATTCGTCGGGCCGTTTTTGCATCACAAACCTAAAACTGTCCGACCCAAAATTAATTAGCTAGTATCGGGTTATTTAATTTAATTCGATAGAAATCATCATTTATTATCCTCGTGATGATTATTAAGTATCATTTTCGGGTCGGATCACTTTTAATTATTAAGTATCATTATTAGTATACGTGTGTTTTACTTCAAAATAACCCTAAACTCTAAACCCTAAACCCTTTTTTATATACTTCTATATATATATATATATATATATATATATATATATATATATATATATATAGAAATTGTATCCGGTGAGTACACATATATTAGGTGAGTACGTCCCGTGAATAAGGACCATTAGATCTTGATGAATGAGTGGCTGAGATTGAATCTCCCATAATATAACTTTCATATAAATACCTCAATTACCAGCTATGTTCATCATAATTGATATTCAATTTCTCTCTCTACATTACATCTCTCTAGCTGTCCTTCTGCTCTGTTATACGTCTTCATCAGTTCTTCTGCTCCTGCAAATTAAACCTCACTAATTCAATTTCTGATTCATTCAATTTCTTCTTCAATCATCAGCAATTTCCACAAATTAATTCAATCGCAAATTTATCAGCAATTGACTCTCAATTCAATTTTCAATTTTGCACGACTTTTTGTTTCCTCGTTTTGCATGTCAATTTCCGCTCCTTATTTCCGTCCTATTTGATCTTGCTTTCATATTTACTGTTCTTAATTTCTTCATTACTACAATGGCGACAAATTATAGCGAATTCCCCTTACCTACAGGTATATTCCTTCCTCCCTTCCTTCCGCTCTTATTTTCAATTTCTTCATTTTCTGTTAGTTTCTTTTTAAATGATCACTGTCATGATTTCGCAGTTTAGGACATTTCTTAATTTTCGTTACTTTGCTTTTCAATTTTATCACGGTTTTGTTCAATCGAATTCGCAGTTTGTTGCTTTTCACATCACACTGTTACACGTTTATCGAACACTTTCTAAATATGAATTTTCTTTACACTTCTGCTTTCGTGCCATCTGTATCCTGTTTCTTTTTCCGCCTTTAATAGTAACATTGTTACTGTATTATGTCTACCAGTTCATTACCATACTGTTACTGTATCGTTGTTGCTGTAAACACTGCTACCTATAATGTTTCCACTTGCGTAACATATTGTCTTACTGTCTCAGCGTTACTGTACCATTGTTACTATACCAACACCGCTGTATTATCAGTTATTTGTTGTTCTATTTTCACACCTTTTGCTTTTTTACATGGACAATAATCTTTTATTTTCCCTTTTGCCTTACAGAGTCCACCAGTGTCAATACAGTCCATTCGACACCAATCGTACAACACGATCACACTGCCCAATCAGATAATCAACTTGTTCTCTCTCATACTCCTAAGGGAAGCGAGCAATGGATTAGAGTAGTTGAGAGTAAGTTCACTCCAACAGTTGGTACAATCTTCCCCTCACTTGAGGCAGGTATAGAGTTCTATAATGTTTATGCTCGAGCATGTGGATTTACCCCTAGGCTGTACACTGCCAAAACTATTAGAGGTGGTACAACATACCAGAAATTCATTGTCTGCAATCGTCAAGGCCTCAGGGGAAATAAACAAAGGCTACGTTATGACACTGTCAATGACGACAGTAATGGTGAGTCTGTTAAACGGAAAGTCAAGATTACTAGGATTGGCTGCAAAGCAGCTTTAAGATTTGCACTTGTTGCTGGGCTTACGGGTCCTGCTATAATTGACGAGTTTCGTCAATGTCATAATCATCGGCTCACCTCCGTTTCTAATCGAGATTTGGAAAAGCTTTCAAGATCACTTGACATATTCCAGAAGCAACTTATTCTGGACAATTCAAAACTGAATATTGGGGCTGCCAAGACTTTTGCAATGTGTAAAGAGTTTGCGAAGGGGTACGAAAATATCGGTGCTACCGTGACTGATTTCAAAAACTTCCAGCGAGACATCAAATGCTATATAGGGCAAAGAGATGCCGATCTCTTCCTTTCTCGTCTTCAAAAGCTACAAGCCACTGGAAAAGGATTTTACTTTGCATATCAAGCTGATGCATCAAACTGCCTGTCAAGGGTTTTTTGGGCTGATTCAATTGCAGTGCGGAACTACTCACGATTTGGGGATGCCGTTAGTTTTGATCCCACCTACGGCACAAATAAGTATTCCATGGTGTTTACACCATTCACCGGAGTTGATCACCACAGAAAATCAATCTTCTTTGGTGCATGTTTGCTGACAGATGAAAGTGAAGACTCCTTCACATGGACTTTTCAGCATTTTATGAATGCAATGGGTCACAAGGAGCCCCAATTCATTATCACTGATCAGTGTCTTGGAATAAAAAATGCTGTCCCTGCAGTTTTCAAAAACGCTCGCCATCGTTACTGTATGTGGCATATAACTGAAAAGGTCACAAACAAGGTGGGTTCAGCTCTTTGCAAAGACACTGACTTCTTGTCCCGCTTCAATTCTGTGGTGTGGGACTCTGATTTGGACCCGTCAGAGTTTGAGGAGAAATGGCACCTCCTTATTTCAGATTTCAATCTTCAAGACAACAAATGGCTTAAAACCATGTTCGAGGAACGACATCGTTGGATCCCTGCCTACCATCGTGACATTCTGATGGGCTGCATATTACGAACAACACAGAGATCTGAGAGTGCCAATTCATTTTTTAAGCGATATGAGAATCACTTTGGCACCCTCGTGGAATTCTGGATGCGGTTCGAAACTGCCATGGACCAACAACGGTACAATCAAAGGTGTGCTGATCATGATAGTGACAGTTCATTCCCTGTCACGGAAACGAAGATACGGTTAGAAAAACATGCTGCTGCGGTCTACACACACTCTGTGTTCTACGTGTTTCAAGAGGAAATAAAGTCTTCTATAACATGTGGTGTAAGTGACTTTGCAAAGGAGGGCGATGTAAGGATAATTGGTGTCGAAGATGCTGAAACAAACAAAACTTATCAGGTTAAATTCAATCTTTCAACCACAGATGCTACCTGCACTTGTAAACTTTTCGAAAGAACCGGATTACTTTGCAGACATATTATCTGGGCATACACCGGGAAAGGAATTAATCAAATCCCAAGCAAGTACATATTAGGTCGTTGGACGAAGAATTCTCATTCACCTGACAGGTTCGCATCTAATATTATTATTCCTTACAGTAACATGTTACAAATTCTCAATGTTACAGTTTCATTTTCCTGTGTAATGTTATTATTCCTTAGAGTAACATGTTAACGTAAACAAATTTTTATTGTTTCAAATACAGGTTTGATTCCAATGGTAATATCATCGAGGATTCTGATCTGGCTCACTCTGGTAAGACTAATTTGTGGAAACTTTGGGCAGAATTCAATGCAACAGTTAACGTTCTCAATACTTTGGAAGATGATCACATGGATGAGTTAGCTACAGTTCTTGTTCAGTTCCGGGAGAAATTCTCGCTTAATGCTCCACAACTTACAAAAGAACAAGAAATTGAGATGTTGTTGGGTTGCACTGCCTCATCCGAGATAACTGTTCTGCCACCAATAAAAGCACACAACAAGGGTAGCGGAAAAAGATTGACCTCGGCAAAAGAACAATCCATTGCAAAGGCAGCAAAACCAAAGAGACTGTGTGCGTACTGCAATAAAAAATCTGACCATGACAAAAGAACTTGTCCTCTTCGCATTGCTGATGAAGCTGCAGCAAAATCAACTACAACAAAGAAGTAGTACAATACTGTAATGCTGTTACAGTTAAGCTGTTACAGTTCACCTTGTTACAGTTACTTACGATTCAATAAATTGAATTTGAAACAATGTAGTTCTGTTCAACTGCAGTACACGCTGTTAAAGACTCATATATTTTTCTACGTACCAAGATTTGTTATAGTAACAATATCAGTTTTCTCGTCTACGTTCATATTGCAACGACAGGGTATCACTCGTCCCCTCCTAGGGTTTAGTTTTTGCTTTTGCTTTACGAATTACTATTATAAGGAAAAGGGTTTAGGGTTGGATTAGGCGGCTCCGCGAAGCGGTGACGCCTAATCCAACCCTAAACCCTTTTCCGTCCTCATCATAAGGAAAAGGGTTTAGGGTTGGATTAGGCGGCTCCGCGAAGCGGTGACGCCTAATCCAACCCTAAACCCTTTTCCGTCCTCGTTTTAGGTTAGTCATTAGCCTCTTTTAATGTCGGCCACGACAGGGTATCACTCGTCCCCTCCTAGGGTTTAGTTTTGGCTTTTGCATTACGAATTACTATTATAAGGAAAAGGGTTTAGGGTTGGATTAGGCGGCTCCGCGAAGCGGTGACGCCTAATCCAACCCTAAACCCTTTTCCGTCCTCATCATAAGGAAAAGGGTTTAGGGTTGGATTAGGCGGCTCCGCGAAGCGGTGACGCCTAATCCAACCCTAAACCCTTTTCCGTCCTCGTTTTAGGTTAGTCATTACACTCTTTTAATGTCGGCCACGACAGGGTATCACTCGTCCCCTCCTAGGGTTTAATTTTTGCTTTTGCATTACGAATTACTATTATAAGGAAAAGGGTTTAGGGTTGGATTAGGCGGCTCCGCGAAGCGGTGACGCCTAATCCAACCCTAAACCCTTTTCCGTCCTCATCATAAGGAAAAGGGTTTAGGGTTGGATTAGGCGGCTCCGCGAAGCGGTGACGCCTAATCCAACCCTAAACCCTTTTCCGTCCTCGTTTTAGGTTAGTCATTACCCTCTTTTAATGTCGGCCACGACAGGGTATCACTCGTCCCCTCCTAGAGTTTAGTTTTGGCTTTTGCATTACGAATTACTATTATAGGAAAAGGGTTTAGGGTTGGATTAGGCGGCTCCGCGAAGCGGTGACGCCTAATCCAACCCTAAACCCTTTTCCGTCCTCGTTTTAGGTTAGTCATTAGCCTCTTTTAATGTCGGCCACGACAGGGTATCACTCGTCCCCTCCTAGGGTTTAGTTTTTGCTTTTGCATTACGAATTACTATTATAAGGAAAAGGGTTTAGGGTTGGATTAGGCGGCTCCGCGAAGCGGTGACGCCTAATCCAACCCTAAACCCTTTTCCGTCCTCATCATAAGGAAAAGGGTTTAGGGTTGGATTAGGCGGCTCCGCGAAGCGGTGACGCCTAATCCAACCCTAAACCCTTTTCTGTCCTCGTTTTAGGTTAGTCATTACCCTCTTTTAATGTCGGCCACGACAAGGTATCACTCGTCCCCTCCTAGGGTTTAGTTTTGGCTTTTGCATTACGAATTACTATTATAAGGAAAAGGGTTTAGGGTTGGATTAGGCGGCTCCGCGAAGCGGTGACGCCTAATCCAACCCTAAACCCTTTTCCGTCCTCGTTTTAGGTTAGTCATTACACTCTGTTAATGTCGGCCACGACAGGGTATCACTCGTCCCCTCCTAGGGTTTAGTTTTTGCTTTTGCATTACGAATTACTATTATAAGGAAAAGGGTTTAGGGTTGGATTAGGCGGCTCCGCGAAGCGGTGACGCCTAATCCAACCCTAAACCCTTTTCCGTTCCGTTTTAAATACGATGTTCCCCTCTTAAATGAACGACAATATTTAACAAATGACTGTACCATCTTTATACTAATGTTTGTTCTCTTTAGGATAGTTGGCTTTTAAATGCGACGTTGTAGTCATATATGTTGATACTGTATCACGCATACTGTATACGTATTACTGTAACTGGCACTTCATTAGTGTTTCTTTTTCAGAAATTCTCGCACAATCAATATTAGCATTAATCTGATTAATAAAAAAAGCAAATTTCATTACTTAGGAAATTACAACATTACTTGGAACATAAAATGAAATTACAAACAAACAAACAAACATAGTTTTTTACTTGGACCATAAAATGAAATCAACCCTTAGCCTTACTTAACCCTAAAACTGTAACAACATTACTTAGGCCCTTTTGGGGCGTTTGTTGACAGGACCATGGACACTGCTTTCATCTTCTTGCAGTTCTTCCTTAAGACTTTTTTTGTAACCCTCCATCATTTCCATAGCCTTCACAACCACAGGCCAATCTACATAAATGGAAGGGTTGGCTTTAGTATATGCCTCCCTTAAAGCAGTAACACCTAGGAGAAACTGGCGAACCATATCAGCTTCGTTGTATTTGTTGTCTTTAGCTATTTCTAGTTGCCTAGCAATAGAGACTTTCTCAGCCTCCAAAAATTTCAGATGTGCTTCAATATCTTCATTCTTTCTTTTCATCTGCTCGAATTTTTGGTGAAGCGCTTCTTCACGTTCTTCAATTTCTTCTACCCTAGCAAGGGCTGGGATAAGTTCCTCATGAAATGCATCTCTTTGACCTACTGCTTCTTTTAGGTCGAATTGGGTATCTGCAAGCATTTTTTGTATCTGATCCATTTTTTGGACGCCTTCTTTCTGCATCAGTAAACACAAAATAAATTATAAGAAACATAACTGTAGCATTGTTACTATAGTAACGCTATTACAGTAATATGAAAACGATTAAAACAGTTAGCAAGGTTATTATAACATAATAAAGCAAATTAGTGCATATAAAGCACTCGAAATATTTTTACTAAAAGAACAAAAAAAAAAAGAATGGAAACCTTTGCAAGTAAGGAAAACTTCTTGTTTCTTTTTTTGGCTTTTTTTGTTTTCTTAGAGCAATGTTAAAAAGCTGAAAACTTATGAGAGTATTTATAGTGTTTTTGGAAAATAAACAGTCTTGTTTTGTAATTCAAATGGTTAAACTGATTTGAAACTTTCAATAAACTGCTCATCTTACCTTCTCCACGTTGCAATTAACTGCTCATGTTGCAATTAACTGCTCTCCACGTTGCATTTAAACTGCTATTCACAATGATTAAGAAAAAAAAAGTAAACTGACAGTTACAGTATTACGTGCACGCTACTGTAACTGTCACATTGATACAGTAATATGAATCATTATAATTTAGAACAAATCTCTAATACGCATTTTAAATAAACCTGATCTTCAGTTAACAAGTCACCCAAATATTTCTTAATCTTAACCGACTAAAATACATCACTTTTAATTGAGATGCTAATTTGTTGTGTAACTAACAAAAACAAAATACTGTAATTGTGTTTTAACAAACACAAATACTACTATATTAAAATCATTGTCACATACATAAGGTTTTACAGATACTGTAACAGTGTTACATAGACACTATTACAAGAATACTGTAAAAAAAACACAAGGTTCATAATGAAAATACAGCAACGTAGTCATAGTTTTACATTCACATTGTTCATAATAAAAACACAACATCATCACTTGTTTATGAATCTAGGACGAAGGATAGGAAACTCGGTGTTGATCTTTTTCGGTGCCTCCTGAACCTCTTCATCTCTGTCCTCCTGTTCATCTTCAGTTGTGTTACCTTTCTTTTCTTTAAGAGCTTTTCTCCTTACTTGTAGGTCAGGCCAAATAATCTTCTTTTTTCCCTTGAAAACCTGCACTGCTTCCAACAACTCTGTTTAAATCAGCTAATAGCAAACACCCAACTATTTGCGCACAATATGCCCGGCGAGCTAACTTGCTTTCAAGTTTAAATCGAAACGTCAGTCCCATAAAGTTGGCAACAGTCATCATAAGGAAACATGCCGTGTAACAACCCGAAAAGTACCCTATTTTTCTAGTGAAAATATTTTACGGATACTTTTCAGCAAACTTAAGTTTTAAAATAGAATTTATTGTTTCGAGTCGTATTTGGAAATTCCGAGTTCGTATTTGGAATTTCTGAGAGATTCCATGAGAATCCCGTTTTTAAGTCAACTTTGACTTTCGTTGACTTTTTCCGACTCGCCTTGTGATTTTGAAGACCGAAATTTTATTAAAAAAATAATATTTTTAATTTATTTTTATTAAGATTTATTTGGATTTATGATAATTTAATATAATTATTTTGAATTTATTCGGAATTAAAGAATAACTTTTACGGTTTTAACCCGAACGGCATTTAACT